>MU786595.1:20101-42791 GCA_026770625.1 Nicotiana glauca | reverse complement strand
CCCCCCCCCAGGATCCTTGATCAGCGAGAGTTGGCGTGCTTCAGTTGATCTGGAGCTGCTTTTGATTTTGGTACAATATGCTTGTATACATATATGGGTATGATGTGGCCCAGCCCGTCCTTGTACAGTTGTATTTTCTATTTGAGGTCTGTAGACAATTATGTATAGTTGGATAGTATGTGGCCTTGTCGGCTTCTAGTTTTGGGTATATTATTGTCTATAGCAGCCTTGCCAGCTCGCCCACTGTATTTTGCATGTATATGTATATATGTCTTTTGGATATGTTTCCCTCACGTATGTTATTCATGTTTATATCTTAGATGCATGCTTAAGGATATTCGACAGGTAGCACTCAGTCATCCGTCACGGCCCACCGATTTAGGCCGTGACAAAAGTGGTATCAGAGCAGTTCTGTCCTAGTGTTGTCTATAGATTGTGTCTAGTAGAGTCTTGTTTATAGGTGTGTTGTGCACCGCACTTATAGACAGGAAGCTACAAGACATATAGGATGTTATCGTCTCTTCTTATCTTAGATCTTGCGATATAAGAATTCATGTTCCTAACGATATGTTACGTTTTCAACAATGCTTCCGAAGACTACAGCCGCCCAGAAGGGAAAGTTCGTGGATGGTGAGACTACTAGTTGAGCACCACGAGTTACCAAGGTTTAGGGAGAGTCTCATAGTGAGATTCCATCTCAGTCTTAACATACCCCACCCTTTCCAGAAGAGCTTTGAGGGGCACCAGCTCCAACCCCCCTCCCCCTGATCAGCCCCTTAGCCAGATGCACCAGGACATGAGATCAGAGATGATATTCAGCTATTAACTCGATTAGTAGCCGCACAGGCTCGGCGTCAAGAAGTACGTATTGGTCATGCAGAAAGGTCCATCAGTGCGAGGGTTCTTGATTTCATTAATTTGGACCCTCCGGTATTCACTAGAGCATATCTAAATGAGGACCTTAGGTATTTATCGATAGAATGCAGAGGACTTTGAGAGTAATGAAGGCCACTGCGACTGAGTTAGTTGATCTAGCTTCCTATAGACTTCAAGATGTTGCAGTTAATTGGTACGAGTCTTGGTAATTATCCAGAGGTGAGGATACCCTTTCAGCAGTATGGTAGGAGTTTACAGAAGCTTTTCTTCATCATTATCTGCTACCAAAGCTTAGACGGGATAGAGTTGATAGGTTTTTGACCCTTCGGCAAGGTAACATGAGTGTTCGGAAGTACAGTCTTCAGTTTAATTCGTTAGCTAGGTATGCTCCCACTATTGTATCTAAGATGGAGGATCGGGTTCACCGGTTCGTGATGGGGTTAGAGTCGTATTTGCTTAACAATTGTATGTCGGTCTCATTTTAGGCAGACATGGATACTCATATTCAATCATAAGCTCAAGGTGTAGAGGAGTGTAAGCAGAACTATAGGGTCGATCGTGAGAATTATAGAGCCTAGAATAAGAGAGCAAGGTCTTCGGGTCCTTCTGGTGAGTTTTGAGGTGGTTAGAGGCCACAATACCTGAGATATCTAGCCCGGCCATCGGCTAGCGTGCCCCCTCAGTTTGGCGGCAAAAGATTTCATCGTTCCACATATTCAAGGCCTGGTCAGAATTCCAGGGCCTCAGGTTCTCCATATAGGGGTGAGTTAAGTCAGATAAGGCTGCCCTTGCCACAATGTGCTCAGTGTGGTAAGCAGCATGTCGTGCAGTGCCGTATGGGATTAGGTTTTTGTTATACTTGTGGTTATTCGGGCCATGTTGTGAGGGATTGTCCGACGAGAGGTGATGCAAGCATAGCTCAGCCAGCGAGATCTGTAGTTGGTTCATCATCATCAGTACGCCCTCTGGGCAAGGTTCACAAGTACCAATAAGTCATGGTAGAGGTAGAGTCAGAGCATCTAGCTCGAGTGGTCCTTAAAACCACATTTATGCATTGGAAGGACGACAGGATTATGAGTCATCGCCTGATGTTGCTATAGGTATATTATCAGTCTCCTCATATGATGTATATGCATTGACTAGCCCAGGTTCCACCTTATCATATGTTACTCTGTTGGTTGCTAGTATGTTTGGAATAAAACCTGAATTGGTTAAACCTTTTGAGGTGTCTACTCCTGTTGGGGATTCAGTGATAGCTAAGTGAGTAAATAGGGGTTCTATAATAGTAGTTCATAGTCAATATACCGTAGAGGACCTAATAGAGTTATATATGGTAAAATTTGATGTTATAATGGATATGATCGGTTGGCTTCTTTTCAGGCAAACGTTGATTGTAGATCAAAAATAGTCCGATTTTAATTTCCAGGGGAGCTTGTTTTGGAGTGGAAAGGTAATACGGCATCACCGAGAGGTAAATTTATTTCCTATCTCAAGGTAAGGAAGATGATCAAAAAGGGTTGTATTTATCACCTAGTTTGGGTTAGTGATGTGGAAGTAGAGTCACCAACCATTCAGTCCACCCCTGTGGTTAATGAGTTTCCCGATGAGCATCCAGGTCTTCTGCTAGAGTGAGAAATTGAGTTTGTTGTTGACCTACTACCAGATGCTTATCCAATATCTATTCCTTCCTATATTATGGCCCCGCAGAGCTGAAAGAGTTGAAGGAACAACAAAAGGACTTTCTTGAAAAAGTCTTTATTAGAGCTAGTACATCACCGTGGGGAGCACCTGTTACTTGTGAGGAAGGAAGATGGTTCCTTACGGATGTGTATTAATTATAGACAGTTGAATAAGATGACGATAAAGAATAAGTACCCGCTCCCGAGGATTGATGATTTATTTTTTTAGTTGCAAGGTGCCAAGTGTTTCTCAAAGATAGACTTGAGGTTCCGGTATCAGGTAAGGGTTAAGGAGAAAGATATTCCATAGAGAGAATTCAGGGCCAAATACGGGCACTTTGAGTTTCGTGTTATGTCGTTCGATTTGACCAATGCCCCAGCAGTATTCATGGATTTTGTGAACCGTATGTTTAAACCCTTTTTAGATCTGTTCATAATTTTATTTATTGATGATATATTGGTTTATTCTCGTTCAAAGACTGAACATGCGAATCATTTATGTACTGTGTTCAAGGTTCTACAGAAAGGGAATTTGTATGCAAAATTATCTAAATGTGAATTATGGTTGAACTCTGTAACTTTCCTTGGGTATATCATTTTGGGTGAAGGCATCCAGGTTGATACACAAAAGATTGAGGCAGTAAAGACTTGGCCTAGGCACACAACACCGAGGGAGGTTTGTAGCATTCTCGGTTTGGCAGGTTATTACAGGAGATTTGTAGAGGGATTTTCTTCCCTTTCAGCACCTTTGACAAAGTTGACTCATAAGGGAGCAAAGTTTTAATGGATTGATGCTTGCGAATGGAGTTTCCAGGCGTTGAAGGACAGAATAACTTCGGCACCAGTTCTAACACTCCCAGAAAGGACCGATGGTTATGTTATCTATTATGACGCTTTGGGCGTTGGATTGGGCTATGTACTAATGCAGCATGGTAAGATTGTAGCTTATGCTTCTAGACAACTAAGAAATCACGAGAAACCCACGATCTAGAATTAGCCGCACTGATTCATGCAATAAAAATGTGGAAGCATTACTTGTATGGCATTTATGTTGTTATCTATATGGATCATAAGAGCCTCCAGTATATATTCAAGAAAAAAGAATTAAATTTACGTCAAAGGAGATGGTTGGAGCTACTTAAAGATAATGATATTGATATTTTATACCATCTGGCGAAGGCGAATGTGGTAGCCAATGCACTCAGTCGTAGATATATGGGTAGCATGTCATATTTACAGCCAAAAAAGAGGGGAATAGCCCATGAGATTCGTCAGCTAGCTAGACTTGGAGTTCAGCTACTGGGCTCAGGTGATATTGAAATTACTATTAAGGATACGGCAACATCCTCTTTAGTAACTGAAGTAAAGGAAAACCAGTACGAGGATCCCGTGTTAGTACATTATAGGAATTCCATCCCTCAAGAGGAGAAGACACCTGTTTGAATAGAGTCCTCAGATATGGAGGACGATTATGTGTCCCTAATGTTGTAGGGCTGCATTGGCAGGTTATGGGAGAAACTCACTATTATCATTATTCTATAAACCCAGGAGCAACAAATATGTATCATGATATCAGGAAAGTATATTGGTGGGACAGAATAAAAAAGGATATAGCGGATCCTAACTGTCAGCAGGTTAAGATTGAGCATAAAAAACTCGATGGATTATTGTAGACTATGGAGATTCCGACTTGGAAATAGGAAGTAATCAATACTGATTTCATCATAGGCTTACCTCGTACCCAGGGTAAGTTTGATTCGATATGGGTGATTGTTGATAAGCTTACAAAATCAATGCATTTTCTGCTCGTTAGGACTACATATTCCGTAGAGGATTATGCAAGGCTTTGTATTAAGGAGATAGTACGACTGCATAGTTTCCCTATATCTATAATCTCAGATAGAGGAGCTCAATTTACAGCTAACTTCTGGAGGACCTTCAAAAGAGGATTGGGGACTCAGGTAAGTCTTAGTACAATATTTCATCCCCAGACAGACGGACAGGCAGAGCGTACTATTTAGAAACTTGAGGATATGTTACGAGCTTGTGTGATAGACTTCAAGGGTAGCTGGGATGATCATCTGCTGCTTATTGAGTTCGCATATAATAATAGTACCATTTCAGTATTCAAATGGCTCCATACGAAGCTCTTTACGGACGAAAGTGTAGACCACCTATAGGGTGGTCCGACTTTGGGAAAAATACGTTAGTAGGACCATACTTGGTACAATAGATAATCGAGAAAATTAAGCTTATACAGGAAAGGCTATTAGAAGCTCAAAGTTGTCAGAAGTCTTATGCGGATAATCGACAGCGAGACTTGGAGTTTCAGGTTGATGATTGAGTATTCTTAAAGGTACCACCTATGAAAGGTGTCATGAGGTTCGGTAAGAAAGAAAAACTTAGTCCTCTGTACATTGGACCATATAGAATCATACGCATGGTAGGCCAGGTAGTGTATGAGTTAGACTTGTCTTCGGACATGGAATCTGTACATCCAGTCTTTCATGTGTCTATGCTCCATAAATGTATCAGAGATCCTACTAGAATCGTGTCAATTGGCAATGTTCGGTCACAAAGCACCTATCATATGAAGAAACACCCAATGCTACAGTAGACAGACATGTTTAGAGATTGAGGACTAAAGATGTAGCTTCGGTGAAAGTACTTTGGAGAAACAACAATGTGAAAGAAATAACTTGGGAGGCCAAAGAAGACATGAAGTCCAGATATCCTCACTTATTTCCTCTTCCGGAGGAGGGTCCGCCTAAGACATTACAACCTTAAGGTACGTGTATTGATTGTAGTGTTAGTTATTGTCATTGGTCGTGTAAGGCCATTGTCATTATTGATGATCGTGGTCCTATGTGGTGTTGAATTATTGAGTTTCTGCAAGAAAAGTCAGTAGTAGTATTGTTACAAAGGAGACTTTACCAAAGTTTATATAGATCCCAGAGAGTTAAACATTCGAGGATGAAAGTTTCTGGGGGGAAGGGGGGAAGGATGTTACAGCTCGCATTTTCATACGTTAAAGTTTCGTCTTCGATTAATCGATATAGAATCGGAGATGAGATTATCTCTAGGTTAACGTATTTATGCTATTTATAACAAGCGATAAGTAAATACCGTGAATGATAAAGGGTAAACAAATTAAAGAAAATGAGTTTCATTGAAGCTTGTTGATTTGGGATAAAATACGGTTCGAACGATAATACCCGGTATTTATGGACTAGTGCCATACAAGGTACTATATGACCTTGATAGTAAGGTGTACAAAGTATGTTAAAAGTGAATAATATTTTAAATAAGTTGAGATAATTTTTAATTAAGTAGGAATTGGTTAATTATAAGGTAATGGAATATTACCTAATTAATTAAGAATATAATGCCAAATATTAAATGGCATGATGTGGCAGCCCCCCATTCAAATTAAGTGACTCACAATCTTGATTGAAAGGTGGCCATCTAAGATAATATACATATGGCACTTACGTGTAAGACATTTAGAAGTTTGGCTTCATTTGGACTTAAAATAATCAAGTGAGAAATCTTATAACTTTCTTCCTAATTCAAACATTTCAAAACAGACGCTAAACTCAATCCAACAAGTTTTCAATTAAATTTCTTGCAACAAAACAATTCCAACGCGATATGATAGCACCTTAGCAACGTAAGATTTTGCGGTTTTAAAGGAATACGGTGTAACTTTTTTCAAGAATATCATACGGATTTTTCCCTACTTAGGTATGTTAAGGCTGTCCCTTTTGTCTTTTTGGCATGATACAAAAGAAACGAGCAAACACACAACTTTCATAAACGACTCTATTCATAGAAATACTAGCGGTCTTTATGTTCTTGATTCCCCATGTGACATGTTATTAAATCTTCTGTTCATGGGTCTCAAAATAATAAGCAGTTGATAAAGTTTATCCCAAAGGAATATTGAGATTATTAACATATTTTCATGCATTTCATTTATTTACATATGTACATTGACTCATGACCAAGGACTGGCTGGGCCACGCCATACCCATATATGTATACAAGCATATCGTACCAAAATGAAAAGCAACTCCGGATCAACTGGAGTATGCCAACTCTCGCTTTACACCTATACCTATGCATGACACGATATTTACACGCATGTGCATGATATTATAACTGTCTCGGGATTTTCAAAGTTATTTAAACTTACAAGCGGAATTCCTTATTCCATGTTTCATCTATGTCTCTTATGTACTGATTTTCAAGCCTTATATACTCGGTACATTATTCGTGCTGATTCTCTATTTATCGAGGCCTGCGTTTCATGCCCGCATGTATAGGTAGGCAAGCTAACGGTCTCCCTTCTTAGGATCCTTGATCAGCGAGAGTTGGCGTGCTCCAGTTGATTCGGAACTGCTTTTGATTTTGGTACGATATACTTGTATACATATATGGGTATGACGTGGCCCAGTCCCGTTCTTGTACAGTTGTATTTCTATTAGAGGTATGTAGACAGTTATGTATAGTTGGATACTATATGGCCTTGTCGGCTTCCAGATTTGGGTATATTTTTGTTTATAGCAGCAATGCCGGCTCGCCCACTGTATTTCGCATGTATATGTACATATGTCTTTTGGATAGGTTTCCCTCACGTATGTTATTCATGTTTATATCTTTGACGTATGCTTAAGGATGTTCGACAGGTAGGACTCGGGCATCGGTCGCGGCCCACCGATTTGGGTCGTGACAATTAGCCCTCTACTCTTCTCAGTTTCTCTTTGCTCTCTCTTACGTATAAACCCGCTAATTTCTATCTATGCTCCTTTTAATTCTTGATTTTGAAGTCATAAAATAACATTTCCAATCTAAACGCCATTGAGCCACTATAATGGAGGAAACTGTTAGAGAATTATATTAACATATCACTAAAAGCTAGCTAATTTGGGCACTTCACTATTTACATTACCGCATTAATTTATTCTCAAGAAGGGATTCCCGTAATTGTAATCTTTTTATTTGTCAAATGCTCACTAATTTCAAATATATATACGGTCAAAATCGAGGAGTACAATTTTGAGGTCTTAAATCAGGCTATAGGACCGAGTTCGGGAGACTCGAAGTGGGTGTCGTATCCGGCTAAGGGATACCTACCTTGAGGAAGCCGATCGAATGCCTAGCGCGGACTGTATTGAGGGCAGCATTGTCTCGACGCCAATCAAGAAAGAGCAGAAATTTCTCAAGGAACGTGGATTAGGGCATTAATTATATGATAAGGGTTGTACGAAATAGTACAGGTCCGTACTAGGCCGTTATACACCGGTACCAATAGAATTCTTTACCTTTATGAGTAAGGTACTATATTGAGGTTTTCTCCTCCTATATAAAGGGGATCCCAATCTTTTTGTAAAGATCAGATCATTCACTGCAATAGAACATTCTTATTCTTCTCTTATTAACGTGCTCAGTAATTATTCTTCAGCTTTATTGCATTTACTTTATTGTTCATACTTTATTGGTCTTAGCTGACCTCGAGGTCCCTGGATAGACGAGCTCGAGGCCCCTGCTGTTCTCATAACATTGATCTGGTTCATTATTTCTTATTACATATGCTCAATATACTCATATAATCGCTAATACTAGAATATATCACGTATCTTTAAAATCACAAATTATCTTAAATTGTTACTCACATTTTTCGAGGTAAACAGTTTAGCGCCCAGCGTGGGGGCTAAAGATAATAGTGATTATTTTAGTGCTAGTTTTCAGATAACACACGTTATTCTTCACATTTTTTCATGTCAAAGATTCTTTGATTTCAGGCTTAATCATGTCTAGCACACAAAATGTGCCTGCTAGCGACAGTGCAGAACTTGGAGAAAACAGTAGCATAGGGCTTGGTATACCACGCGTAAACCCTGAGGGAGCGCCAAATGTGAAGCCAGTTGATATCAGCTCCCACAACACTCTAAACACGGACGCAGGCACAAACCCCGCAAGGAACGCACACAGGAAAGCCCGAGCCGAAGGCCAAGAAATACGGGGATTCGAAGAAGGAGGTGTCAGCCTCCAGGTGATATTTGATATGCTGCAAGCTAAGCAAGTCGCCTTCGCTCAGCTTCAGAATCAGAACAGGACTCCTTACCCCGTCGAACCAATAAATGCACAACATGAACTAGTGTTTGGGAGGCACGATGAAAGCGGCTCAGGAACTGACCCCACAATCATGAAAATGCTCGAGGAACTGACTAAAAGAATCGAGTCAAGAGAAAAGAAGATAGAAGACAACGATAAAAAGGTGGAAACTTACAACTCCCGGGTAGACCAGATACCCGAAACACCTCCAGTTTTGAAGGACCTAGATGCCAAAAAATTCATACAAAAACCTTTCCCCCAAGTACATCTTTGATGCCCATTCCCAAGAAGTTCCGCATGCCCGATATACCAAAATATAACGAGACAACTGACCCTAACGAACATATTACTTCGTACACTTGTGGAATCAAAGGAAATGACTTGAATGACAATGAAATCGAGTCAGTATTATTAAAAAAGTTTAGAGAAACACTATCAAAGGGAGCTACGATCTGGTATAAAATTTTAGCTCCTAACTCTATTGATTCATTAGCTATGCTAGCAGATGCCTTCGTGAAAGTACAAGCCGGGACCATAAAGGTGGCCACGAGAAAATCGTATGTCTTCAAAATAAAACAAAGGGACGAAAAGATACTGAGGGAGTTCGTGTCCCGATTTCAAATGGAAAGGATGGAATTACCCCCCCCCCCCAATCTCCGATGACTGGGCAATTCAGGCCTTTATGAAAGGTTTGAATGAGAGAAGTTTGATAGCATCTCGACAGCTAAAGCAGAACTTGATCGAGTATCCAGGTGTGACATGGTCGGATGTGCAGAATCGTTATCAGTCAAAATTAGGGTGGAGGATGACTAGTTGGGAGCCCCCTCGGGCTCAGTTCACCCAAACAGGTTCGTAGCCAAGCTCTCGAGGGACACAGACTGGGGATCAAGATCTAACAAAGAAAGATATCAACCATACATCAAAGACAAAAAAAATATTTCAAGGCATAATGCACCTCGGAATGATCAAAGAGCAGATCGAGGCCAAACCTCCCAAGGGTTCATGAGCAAAATCGGGTCTGACAGGCGCTCAGGACCAGTGGAGGCTCCCAATTTATTGGAATACAACTTCAATGTCGACGGATCAAGTATCGTCTCGTCCATTGGCAATATTAAAGATACTAAATGGCCCAAGCCCATACAGACAGATCCTTCTCAGAGAAACCCCAACGTGATATGTAAGTACCATGGTACTCACGGGCATAAGACCGAGGATTGCAGACAGCTTAGAGAGGAGGTAGCTCAACTATTCAATGAGGGGCACCTTCGTGAATTTCTCAGTGACTAGGCCAAAAACCATTTCCGAGAAAGAGATGCAAACAGGAAGAATGAACCCGAAGAACCTCTGCACGTCATTCCCATGATCATCGGTGGAGCAGACGTCCCACATGGACCTACATTCAAACGTACTAAAATATCTATCACAAAGGAACAACGGAATCGGAGCTACGTTCCCGAGGACGCTCTATCATTCTGTGTTAAAGAAGCAGAAGACGTATCCCAACCTTACAACGACACCCTGGTAATCTCTATTCTTTTGAATATAATTCAGGTAAAACGTATTTTAGTGGATCCAAGTAGCTCGGCGAACATAATCAGATTGAGGGTCGTGAAACAACTCGGCCTACAAGATCAGGCTGTACCTGCATCCTGGCTGCTGAATGGCTTCAACATGGCAAGTGAAACCACGAGGGGAGAAATCATTTTGCCTATAAACGTAGCCGGGACCATACAAGATACCAATTTCCATGTCATCGAAGGTGACATGAGATATAACGCACTCCTCGAAAGGCCATGGATACATAATATGAGGGCAGCACCTTCGACTTTCCATCAAATGGTAAAGTTCCCAACAGAGGAAGGAGTGAAAATAGTCCACGGAGAACAGCATGCGGCAAGAGAGATATTCGCAATCGATGAAGTGGTAACGACACCGGAACCCTTGACCTTGAAGACATCGACCTCCAAAGGTAAACATGTGGCTAAGTAGTAGTCACAACTCCGAGCATCGACGAAAGCAAAATAACGAGTAACCGAAGGCGAAGATCCTCGAACCCTCATTGTTCCCGAAAAGCCCGATGATACCAAACCAACCGCCTAAAAGAAAGGTACACCTGGGAATGGGATTAGTCCCCGCTCTCAGGAAAAAACTCATTCAGTTTCTTGTTGATAACATATACACGTCATCATTTTAGGTCTATAGCAACACTAATTATAGACCACGCTTGAAAAATATTGTCAAAGATATCTATAAATATATTTTACAAGTGTGGCCTTTGATTAGAGTATTCGGCCACGGTTTTTAAGGCCACCCTTAATAAGCGTGTTCTTAAAATATAAATACCACGCTTTGTTAGTGTTGCCGATACACAAATTATCTGGCAATGCTTATTAATTATAATGCATTATTTTTTTAAGAGTTGTTAAATTAGTATTCTAATTGTAACTCTTTAGAAGTGTAGTCTATAAATTTCTTATATAAAATTTCATGCAAAATTTCCCCCTAAATATTACAATTAATGAAAATATTTCTCCCAATACAAGACAAAGAAACATCGTCCAAAGATACGAGCAGGAGAACTTTCCCCAAAATTCTTTTTTCTCCTCTGCCGCCTCACCCTAGCTTCATTGCCTCCATTACCTAATTCATTACTTGCCATTCATTGATGTATGTGTCTTTCAGATTATTCTCACCCATAGCAAATCTCCATCCCTTTCTCTATTGGTAAGTATTTCTTTTGCTCAAAACTTTTTCCTTTTTTTTTTTTAGTTTTGTTCTTATATTTTAAGATTCAATTTTTCCTGTTTCTCATTAATGGGGATGATAAAAAATAATTTTCTATTGTGTACAATATCTCGGTATCTTGGTACAATCTTTATTTTATACTCAAAGTTTTGAACTTTTTCTAATTTCAGATTCTTCTGCTAAAAATAAGTAATTTTTTTAGTTTAATTTTTGGGTGTCAAAGTTTTTAATTTTTCACTAATTTCAGATTTCTGGGCTAAAAAAAGTAATATTGTTTGTTTAATTTTTTATATCTTTTTATAGTCTTCGATCTTATAATTAAAGCTTCAGTTTGTCTAGCTTCTTATCGATGAAGCTAATAGAAGTTATAAAAAAAATTGGTATAATTACTGGCCTCTGTATAGTCTTTATTTTATACTCAAAATGTTACTCTTTTTCAATTTCTAATTATTGGGATAATATAAGTGACTTTTTTGTTTAATTTTTGGCTATATTAATCGGATTAAGAGTTTGATTTTGAAGACACATACCGAGTTTTATTCTAATTCTAGAAAATAGCTTAGCCATTTTTTTTATTAATAGCTGAGACACATTAAATACTTTTGCTTTAGATTCAAATTGATATTGCCTATTTCGTTCAAGAATATTGAATATTTTCTTGCTGGTGGTTTCTTCTATGTGCACGCATATTTGCTGCTTATATATTTTCAGAGTGTCCATTTTGGTACTAGTAGAAAGTAATTAATTGGTTATTCTTTGACTGTGTCTTATTCTCATATATATATATATATATATATATATATATATATATATATATATATATATATATATATATATATATATATATATATATATATTACTATATTATATGTAAATTTTGCTCTTGATTTCTGAAGCATCTGGGTTATTATTATGTTTGCCTCAATTAAGATTATATACTTCTTTTGTTGTTAGGTTATGTGCCAATTAAATTATGAAAACAGAAAATAACAAAAGTGGAGGCATCGAATGAGATCTATTAATTTTGCAAGAGTGCATAATATTTAGTCAACACTCTGTAATCTGACTTCCATTTCTTTCTGCACATACAGTGATGTTTTTTTCATTTTTTTTTTATGTAATTTGTAGCTCGCAACCAGAGAGAACAATGAAGAACCATCAAAGTCTGAAATGTTTATTACAACTTGTACAAAGAAAGGGAAGGAAGTTCATACGGATTCAAGTTGCAACAATAACTCATACTGCAAGTTAAGATCTTGTTATAGTATTTTCTCTCTTTAACTGACTGTTTTTCTGGTAAAGTTTCAGCCTTATGGTTATTCTCCATATATCTGCTCCCTTTGTTTAAACAACATTGCTTGCATAAAAGTTTGGTTGATTGTAGCAGGTTAACAATAAATCAGAATAAGTTGACTTGTATGTTCGTATAGAACAGTATAACTATATCCTTGTCGTTGAAAAATCCATTTTTTTAAGGTCAAGAGTTGATGTAAAACAGTGAGTTGTTAGAAAAGTAATTGGCGAACAGAAGTCCGCTAAGAAATTAGATTTCCTAGTATATTTAATAATTTTTTAGAGATGGAAAAGAAAATGATTAAAAAAGCAGCACTAGTTGATTACAGGGTTGATCTATCAGCTATTCCTTCTGTATCTTCTGACAAAATGTTGAGAAATCCATTTTAGCCAGCTAGTGTGTTCGAGTCTCTTTTCTGCACTCTAGGATTTTCTCTCCTTATTTAAAATGCATCTTTTAGTGATGCCTCAACATATGAAATACTAATGTGGTGATAGACTATTGAAGCAAATTCTTCATTTCTTTATAAAAGCTTTTCTAGTGTCGAGCTCTACATCAGTTAATAGGTTGAATGAGACAAACTAATATGTGAAAAAATATGGTGTGAGAAAGATAGAGGGATAGACAGCGGGTAAGTGTTTCACTTTGCTTTAAAATTCTTTGAATGACCAAATTTTTTTCTCTAAATGTTGCAATTCTTTTACTTGACAATTTTAAGGTTATGAGCTTGCGGTATTCCTTTATTGATCATCAAAGTTCTTATGTTTCTTCGATTAGATTGGAGGAATTTTCACAGAAAGAACTTTAATCTAACTTGGCTTGTTGAAACTTATTTTAGTGTTAGATTTATCTTGACTTTTAAGAAATATGCAGTAATATTTTTTTGAGTCTGAACTAAAGAATCATTAAAGTTCCGGAGAAATAACAGATGATGCATTTAGGGTTGTATTTGAAAAGGAACAGCCTGGTCGGGTTAGATGCTATGCTAGATCGGTGACAACAAGCTCTCTGAAAAAAGGGGAAGAAATCACCAAGCTTTAACAAAAGCATGTCAATGAAATTACTTCTCTGAATGAAGAAATGAAGGAAATGATGAAAGAAGAAATGCGATGTATTTTTAGTCGGCTGGTTCAAAAAAATCCTAGATTGGATTTTCATGATATACAAGGGTGTGTTGGATCAAATATTCCTTCACCAGTCAATGCAAGTAGTGCAAGAGCTATGAGAGGCTAAAATCTACTATATTTTTCTGGCTCAAATCATGCTCCAAATCTTGAAAAGGTATTTATATTTCACAATTCCAAAACTTCCTTAATCTTAACTTACAAAATTATACTTCTTAAAAGGATATGATAGGACTGAATCTATTGCCATGACTAAGATTCTAGGGGTCGTAATGTTGAACTAGCTGATGTGATAAGATTCTACGGGTCATAATGTTGAACTGGAGGATGTAAGCCTTTTAATTGGCTTGCGATGGTACGAAGTCAAGCTATGAATCAACTGAAGTGTGTTTGACTTAGTTTTAATTTGTAGAAGTTTATACTAAAATAAAGTATTTGTCGAGTAAGTTGGTGAAATTTTCTAGAAAGTAAGCTGTTAAAGTATTTGATTTAGTTATGCTACAGCAGTGAAAATAAATCTCATTAGTTCTTATAAGATACAACCCGTGCATATATATATATATATATATATATATATATATATATATATATATGTGTGTAAGAAAATACGGGTGATGCAATTGAAAATGGTGGCCACAAATCAATTTGATCTATTAAAGTGAATGGTGAAGACCTTTTGAACAACTGTGTTGTTTATTTTTAATGATACTATAAATATGAATACATTCGATTTTGTAGAGCTCTTTGCTAGTGAACTATGTGAACCAGTGCTTTATTATTGTGGATAGTACACAAATTATGTTTCTTTGTTTAAGTTTATTTTAAGTATATGCATTTGGATTATTTTTATTCTGTTACCTATTATCTAATTTAATATTTAAGATCGTAATGTATATACTTCAAATAAATGTGAAGAGAATTTAATGTAAACAAATATAATTTTTTAACCACAAAATAAAGGCTATTATAAATATTTGAAAAATTACTTCATAGTGTAGACAAAATTTTCATACTCAAAAAGTGTGGCTATAGAGATTGTCAATCTAGTGTTTTTAATGATAAGTGTTGCTAGGGGTGTGCATTCGATTTATAGATTCGATTTTGGCCCTTATCGATAATTACTTATCGATTATCGATTTGTACATATGCTTATCGTTATCGTTTCAATAAGGTTTTAATTTTTTCGATTTTGATTTATCGATTTTGGAGGCTTATCGATTCGGTTATCGATTACACCAATAAAAAATTTTGCGGGATTCCACGGAAAGTATATCTCTATAAACGCGCCTAACTAATATGGACAAAAAGAAGCTAAAATAAGACTAACACCATTTATAATATAAAAAATTGTGTCAACAAGCACATGAAACAAAACTAAAGTAAGGGATCAAATGTATGCTACCAACACTCCAATGGTATAAAAAAAAAAAATAAAACACATCATCACGGCTAATTCTGTTTTTCATTAATTTGAACTTCATTCCCTTGGTCTTTAAATATAATCATTCCTTAAATGTGCTAGAGGAAATAATAGGGTAAGGGACTTAGGGTAAAGGAAAGGGTATAGATTAGGGAAAATAATATTGTATAGCCGCTTTCAAAATAGTAGCGGAATATATATACATTATGTATGTTATATTAATCTACACCAATAGGTAATTACTCATTTAACAAGTGTCTACAGTCTAGTGTGTGTATTCGATTTATCGACTCGATTTTGACCCTTACAGATAATTACTTATCGATTATCGATTTGTACATATACTTATCGTTATCGTTTCAATAAGGTTTCGATTTTTTCGATTTCGATTTCGCTAACAAATAATCGATTTGATTTATCGATAAACCGATTTGAATGCACACCCCTAAGTGTTGCTTTAGAAGTAATGGTCTATAAGGTGACATAGATTACACTTCAAATGTGTAGCCTTATGTCATAAAAGTGTGGCTATATAATAAAATATAAGCATCGCCTTTGTACCATACCGGCCACACTTTTAAAGCATGGCTTCTAAGGCAACACCTACAAAGCGTGGCCAATAGTCAAAGGTTACGGTACTTTAGGCCACCCCATCAAAAGCGTTGCCTAAAGCCGTAAAGTGTTGCCTTTGACCAAATGCTACATTTCTTGGCATCTTAGGCCACATTTCTCGTGGGTGGCTAGAGGCATAAAATGTTGTCGTGCATTGCTTTTATATGACAGGGATTCCGCTTGAAGGATAAACAGGTAAAATAATTAAAGCTCACATTGATGATATGACTGGTTAATTCCCTATGCGCAGAGGATCACTTTGATTTATTTGCAGGAAATAGTCAACACGACACGAAGCTGAACCTAGAGAAGCGTTCCCTCGGAGTTGGCGCGGCTGAGTTTCTCGACCCTCATGATATCAAATCGGGGCATCAAAATCATCCTTGACTAGGTAAAGGTTCTCGGAGAAGCCATGGTCGCGGATAGCAAGACCTCAGAGTCATTGATAAAGGGTCTTACGGCTCGGAACGACGGAAGCTCTCAAAGGCTCGTGATCTTGACAAAACCCCTTACTGCACAAAGGACATAGGTCGTAAAGCATGTGTTGCACTATTTTTCCCTTAGTTCAGATTTTGTCCCGAATGGGTTTTACTGACAAGGTTTTTAACGAGGCAACACTTATATGCTACCCGAAGAACGATCAACAAGTATTCAAGGCTTCTTATCAACCTCGAATATTGGTTGGGGGGGGGGGGGGGGGGGGGTCACCCCCGAAGGTCACATTTTCGGGAAAGATATTTCATGCCTAAGAGGTCTCGATAGGAGAACGTTTTAATGGGCCAAACGGTCAAACGAACCATGTCCATATAGAATGATCGAGCCCCGACAGCAAAACATATATGTATGTGTCAGATATTTAAAAAAGTATCCTGGTTATATCAAAAGAACTTTGTGTCATATACGAGCTCAACACTTACAATCTTATAGGAAACAGCTTAAGAGCCAAAACACAGAAGAACCCGGAATACTCGGGGACTGTCACTAAAGATTCGAATTAATAAGACCTCAAAGAGGCACCCCTTCGAAACAAGGCCAAGACTAATATTCTCGGGGACTAACTTCTCGAACAAGTTCGGAAAGTTATCGAGAAGCAAGTCCAAGTGACATACCCAAAGGCTACGGCCATACTAAAGACTACGGTCATATAAAGGCTATGGCCATACTAAAGACTACGGTCATATAAAGGCTACGGCCATAATAAATATTACAGTCATATAAAGGCTACGACCATATTAAAGACTACGGTCATATAAAGGCTACGGCCAAATAAAAGGCTACGGTCATATAAAGGCTGAGGCCAAATAATGCAGTTTGGAGACGTCCGACTTTCGCTATAAATTAAAAGGCCTTCAAACACCTTGTAAAAACTGGTTAAATCAGGCTACCCTTCGCAAAAGCAAAATATAAGGGGCCACGATAAATTCGGCCCCCAAGAGGCTTCCAATAATCAGCCCTCGAATAATCCAAAGGCTTCGATAACACGACCCTCGGAAAACCCTTAAGAGGCATTCGAGAATGTCCATGCAAACAAAATGACGAATAAGGTTCTGATACGTCGAGCCTTCGAAAAACCCAACGGGTACAAAAATACACGCTAAGGCATAACTAAATTTTACCAAGTCTTTTAGCCGAAATGAGGGAAAAAACTATATAGTCATTATTAGAGGCCAAAACGGCCCAATTTAAAGAGCCTAAGGGCCAATATGTAAGAGCCTAAGGGCTAATATGTAAGAGTCTAAGGGCCGACATATAAGAGCCTAAGGGCCGACATATAAGAGCCTAAGGGCCAATATGTAAGAGCCTAAGGGCCGATGTATAAAAGCCTAAGGGCCAGTATATAAGAGCCTAAGGGTCGATGTATAAGAGCCTAGGGACAACCTCGAAAGGCTTAAGAGCCTAAAACTTATAGTTTGAGACTCCACTTTCATTTCGATTCGGACTTGAGGTTCAAAATATCCCAAGCCCACATCGATTTGGTTTAAAACTCGGCTTGAAAATTATTGTACCTATCGATAAAGATTTAAAGGTTTATAATACCCCCAACTAGTCCTCGGACTAGTCATTCAAATGAAATTTTCCATAAATAAAGGCAATGTTGAATACAAGAAATGTTAAAACCAGCATTAGCCAAAGACGAGATTAAAAGTTCCCCTCGTATCTCCAAAAGATAATTATAGGAAATCTTTATACAGGGGAGGCTTACAAGGAACAAAATAGAGTAAGCTAAAACTACTTCGGGGTCGCATCCTTAGTAGCTGGATCTCCAGGAATCACATCTTCGAGGGCCTCAGGTGCCTCATCCCCGTCTCCTTCACTCCTAGAGGCACTGGCTAAATCATTTTCCTCTTCTTCCAAAATCTTCTCCACTTCAATATTGGCTAAAAGATCAAAGCCGCGAGCATGTATCCCTTTTAGGGTCATCCTCTAGTTGCATAGCATGGTCAAGGCACTTGAGAACTTAGCCTTCGTCGTAGAAGAGATCTTCGTTGCAGAGAATTAGCTTCTTCCACATCAGCTCAATACAAATTCATAATTGCTGCAGCATCGGATCTAGCCTTGGCCAGTTTAACAGAAGATCTAATTTAAGCTCCTCAATTTCGAGGCCCCGAGCTAGACTCTCCTCCTTCACACCTCGAAGTTGGCATTCGGGCGAAGCTAACTGCTCTTTTAAAGTTTCCTTCTCAAAGGCGAGATCGTCTATACCCTGCCTTCATCTCAGGGCCTTGGCTTCTTTCATCTTAAGCTCCTCATGATTTTGCACCTTCAAATCAGCCTTCTGTTGGAACTGGAAAATTAAAAGTGTTAGCCTCCAAAATAAAGCAAGTACGTAACAGATTCTCGAGAGCTATATTACTTTCTCGGCATACTCACAGGATTTTGGCGCACCTGCGCCAACTCAACTCATAGATCATGAATCTCCAATGCTTTCTTAGTGTATAAGGCTTTTACAGTGTCCCTCTCCTCTAAAGTCTTCATAAGCTCGGCCTCGCACAGACCAAGATCGTCTAAGGACTTGGAAAACTCCCTCTTATGGAAAGCCATAGCCTTTATGAATGTTACAACACGGCCATTCGTCTTAAGAATTAAGGCCCTGATCCCCTATTAATTGCTTTTTCAAGTTTATTTATGCTATTTTGATTTGTCGGGATATTCAATTTTGAGTTTCGGAAAGTTTTGGGACACTTAGTCCCAGAATGAGAGTTTAAGTGTTGGAAAGTTGACCATAATCGGAACAGTGTGAAGACAGCCTCGGAATGAAAATTCGACGATTCTGTTAGCTCCGTTGGGTATTTTGGGCTTTAGGGCATGATCAGATTGTATTTTGGAGGTCTATAGCTAATTTAGACTTTAAATGACGAGAGTCGAATTGTTGAAGTTTCCGGTCCGATAGTGAGATTTTGATCTAAGGGTCGGAATGCAATTCCGAAAGTTGGAGTAGCTGCGTAGTGTTGAATGTAAAGTGCTTGCAAAATTTTAGGTCATTCGGATGAGATTTGATAGACTTTTTGATCGAATGCATAAGTTAAGAGTTTTTGGAGTTATTAGGCTTGAATCCTATATTAAATTGGTGATTTGATGTTGTTGTGAGCATTCCGAAGTTTTGAACAAGTTTAAACGATATCATGGGATGTGTTGGTACAATTAGTTTGAAGTCCCGAGCACTCGGGTGAGTTCTGGTTAGGTTCCAGGATATTTTAGGCCGAAAATTATAGATGTTGCAGGTCCAGAAGAGTTGTAGGCCTCGGAACCCACCAGTGCGTCCGCGGTGGGGGCTGTGCAGCCACACAAAATGCAATGCGGTCTGCGGTAAGGAAAATTTTACTTTGGAAGCTCATATCTTTTGACCTACAAGGAATTTTGGGATGATTCAAAAACGAAAGTTGTAGCTCTTCATGTCTAGTTTCCAGAAATGTAAAAAAGTCACAATTTGGACATATTTATAGAAAGTTGTGACCAAAATACTAAAGCATGTCACTGCAATCAAAACCTGTGCGGACAACAGTCATTTTTGTGCGGACAACACTGGTTTTGTGCAGTCCGCAGTGGTGGAAATCCGGGGAGTGCTTTATAAATATGGGGTTTTGGATTTTATTTCATATTTTGACTTAGAGAGCTCGGATTTTGGCGATTTTTCGAAGATTTTTCAAGAAATTCATCGGGATAAGTGATTCTAACTGAGATCTGGCTAGAGTACATGAATCTATCATTTAATTCATCATTTAATTCTTGATTTAGGATGGAATTTGGGATAAAAATTTGTGAAATCTTTCAAAAATGTAAAATGATGATTTGAAGGACCAAATGGTATCGGAATTGGATAATTTTGGTATGGTTAGACTCGCGAGGGTATAAGGATTCTGAAAATGTAAATTTTACCCCATTTCCAAGACATTGGCTCGAGGAGCATTTTGGTTATTATTTAATTTCGTGTATTAGCTTAGAATTTAATTGTAGAATCAGTTACTTGAAGTGTTATTTATATTATGAAATTGAATTAAATAGATTTGGGTCATTTGGAGTCGAATACTCGTGGCAATAATGTGGTCTTGGGTTGATTTTGAGCCGGTTCAAGGTAAGTAGCTTGTCTAACCTTGTGTATGGGGCCTTCCCCTTATGATATGATATTTGATAATTGAAATGCCTTGTACGTGAGGTGACGAGTGTGTACTTGAGCTAATTGTTGAAAACCCGATTTTTCTTTAATTATTTAAATGGAGTCACTTCCTTTCCCTGTTTTATTCTACTTGCAAACTTAGCCTGATGTTAGTTTAGAAAAGCATGTTTAGTTGACTTAATTGCTTATTTGCTTAAACTGCCTTAATTGCATTACTTGAAGCATGTTAGGCTAGAATTAACTGTTTACTTAGTACGATATTAGTATTTAATTTAATATTCTTGTGTTGTTGTTGTATGTTTTAAATTAGGATTACGGGACGGCATCCCGGGAGATCCCCTATACGTATTTATGATCTGGACCAAGGTGCGGGATACCAAGAGATCCCTGGCATATATTGAGGATACTAAGACATCCTCGGGATACTAAGAGATCCCCTGTTATCATCCTTTCTATGAGTGGTATCCCTTTGTGTTTTGCCTTTATTTCTGTTTCTGTTATTGCACTCTTATTATGCTGTATAGATTCCTACCATAGATTCCCAATTCAAATGCTTCTTTTATCCTGTCACTTGATTATTTATTTAACCTCCTCGTCACTACCCGACTGAGGTTAGGCTTGACACTTATCGAGTACCGCTGTGGTGTACTCATGCCCTTTCTGCTCATGTTTTTCATGTGCAGATCCAGGTACCTCTACTCAGGCTTACCATTTTTTAGGCGAGATGATTCTATGGGAGTTTTAGGTATATCTACAGCGTCCGCAAACCGAGGAGTCTCTTTCTATTCTTGCATCTTAGAATTTAGCCCTTCTTTACTTTTGTTTTGTTAGACATTCCGAAGATTAGAGTTATGTAGTATTTTTCTCAGCTTGTGTTCCCGTGAGTTTCCGAATTTTGGGATAATATATCAAATTTTGAGATATATATGGTGTATGCCAAGCGGCACGTTCACATTTTTGTTTTTAAATTATTTTATTTTTGCGAGTTTGGTTATTTTTCGCAATTTAGTCTTACCTAGTTATAGAGACTAGGTGTTGTCTTGATGGTTTACGAAGGGCAAACCGGGGTCGTGACAATGAAAAAGAAAGAAAGTCTGACCCGGAACAGCTAAGGCAGAGGCGCAATAAATAGAAAACTCGCTTATTTAAAAAGTCTAGGTGCCTCATTAAAAATTAAAGAAGCATCGGGGTCGGGGCTGTCATCAAGCCCTGCAAGGCATTCTTGTAAGATGTCATGCCCTTCATGGTTTACTCCCACTACAGAGGATCTCATGTTCACAGCCTCCCAAAGTTGCCCCTTGGAGAACTCGGGGCCAAGGGAAGAATCATTCGCTCGGGGCATTTTCTTTTATCTGAAGAGGCTTGGAGTCAGGATGTTCGGCCTTACCCTCATAATGATCTCCTAAATAAGGCGCCTTCTTTCTGGATGATGGTTCGGGGACTTTGTTTGAACTCCCTTTGGAGATTTCTTCAGCTATGGAGTGAGCCTCATCAGTCGCCGCTGGTTCGGTGGGCTTTGAAGCATCAGCATTCTTTATTTTACGATTTACCAACAGGAAATCATCATCTTCTTCTTCCTCTTGTTCCGAAGGCGTTGAGCTATTTTTGAAGATAAGGATGTCGTATCGGCCTTAGGCCTTCGAGCCACGCTTTTCTTTTGCTTCAGGGGATTTTCAGATGTCTCCCTTCTTCTTTTTCTTTCTTTGGGAGGTTTCGGAGCCTCCACTTCACTAGCTAGAGCCGGCCTCAACTCAAAGGCGTCCCCAAGAATACGTGAAATCAAGATCAGTGTCCCATGACAAAAACACTGAAAAATGAACAAGAGAACTCACCATGGTTTTTTGCTTGGCCAAATCTCGCCAGCAGCGCTCCGACTAAGAGGAGGTAGAGGCCAGCTTTCAGACCCTTCCCTTAAGGTCCGGGACCCCACCAGGAAACCAAGCAGCGGCTACACCATCATAAAGAGTTCAGGTCAAAGGAAAATATAAAGTCAAGAAAAGAAAGGGAAACAGGGTATACTCACGCTTCATGTTCCACTCCTCGGGGAGCAGCATCCAATCAGCAGGAATGAGATCGGAGGTCTTCACTCGGACAAATCGGCCCTTCCACCCACGGTCTTTATCCTCATTGATACTAGCAAACAAA
This sequence comes from Nicotiana glauca, assembly GCA_026770625.1. Lineage (NCBI taxonomy): Eukaryota > Viridiplantae > Streptophyta > Magnoliopsida > Solanales > Solanaceae > Nicotiana > Nicotiana glauca. The sequence continues at coordinate 20,164 of MU786595.1, read as the reverse complement.
GATTTTAAGGATCGGCATTGCAGCTTTATCAAGCCCCCCCCCCCCCCCCCCCCCCCCCCCCAC
>MU786595.1:0-19446 GCA_026770625.1 Nicotiana glauca | reverse complement strand
CCCCCCCCCCCCCCGATAAAGTCAGGGACTATACAGTCTAATCAAATGATCAAGGGTGAATGACATCCCCTCGATTTGGCTTGAAAAAAACCTGATTAAGTAAACAATTTTCCATTAGTAGGGGTAGATCTGGCCGAGCATCACTCGGTACCGTTGGCAAAAGTCGAGGATGACTGGGTCTATGGGAACCTAGGTCAGAATTGCAGGGCCCAGTGTAAACGGGTAAGTTTATACACTCAATTACCCCGCTTTGTATGTGGTGATATCTTCCTCAGAGGAAGGAATCACTACTTCCTTATTGTCCCATTTGTAATCCCTTTTTACTTGATCAAGCTCGGCCTCGGTCACCAAATAAATATAGCGATACATTGGCTCGCATCGGCTTGGTGTGGAAACAGGTTTTTCGATTATGAAATCGTATGTTATCTCACACGATGGAGGGATTCATTCATCGATACGAGGTGGCACTACCGGTTTACTCTTGATCGATCTGGATGGTGAAGGAGCTTTTTCCTTTAAAGGAACAGATTTGAAAGTTTTAGCCATCACTATGCAGTGAATTCAAGAAGATGAAAAATGTTTTTAGTAAAAGAAATGAGAGTTCAAAGAAATTGTAAAAGGCTAAATGAGACTTTGGAAACACTAAGGGAATAAATTTTGAAAGGTTGTTGGATTCATCTATTTATAAATATCGTTTAAGCGTGCTGAGGAAGCCAAAAGGCCAATCGTCAGCCGCTTGTAATTAATGATTTTGGGAATCATACAAAAGGCAACTTTTCTGTCGCTTCAACCGCTTATGTCATGACATTGGTATCAGGCAAATGCACCGGGAATTAATTTGTCAAAAGTCATCAAGGACAGCCTACAAATCGAGTTTGAGCAAACACTCACTCGACTACCAAGCCCAAGGGCTACCCAAGCTCGAATGAATTCTTATTCCGGAACTATCTATAAAGCCTAAGGGTTATCTCTATTTCGAGCTTGAGCAAAAGTTCACTCAACCTTTAAGCCCAAAGGCTACCCGAGCTCGAACAAATTCTCATTTGGGAACTATCTATAAGGCCTAAGGGCTATCTCTATTTCGAGTCGAGCAAACATTCACTCGACCTTTAAGCCCAAGGTCTACCCGAGCTCGAACAAATTTCCATTCGGGAACTATCTATAAAGCCTAAGGTCTATATCTATTTCATGTTCAAGCAAACGTATGCTCGACCTTTAAGCCCAAAGGCGACCCAAGTTCGAGCAAGTTCTCATTCGGGAGCTGTCTATAAAGCCTAAGGTCTATCTCTATTTCAAGTTCAAGCAAATACTCACTTGATTATTAAGCCCAAAGGGCTTCCCGAGTTCAAGAAAATTTTCACTCAGGGACTACCTATGTAGCCTAAAGGCTAACTTTATTTCTAGTTCAAGAAAACACTCGATCAACTACTAAGCTCAAGGGCTACCCGAGTTCGAGAAAATTCTAACTCGGGGACTATCTAGGAAGACTAAAATAGCTAACTTTATTTCAAATTCGAGACCTTGCTATCACTCAACTCGGACTCAGGAGTCTTGGTGTTCCGAATTCGAGTCGAATCTAAGCTTAGCTCGAGGATTGACAAAGAACCTTAAGGGTATTATATCAGTTGGTTAAAAAACCTAAGGGTTTATTATGTTCCGGGTCCAGTATTCGGACTAATCGTTAGAGTTATACCGTTGAATTTTTCACAAACGAAGGTAGAATGGAATTCAACACGAATCGAAGATAAAATAGAGAACTTCTTATATTAACAAAAAATGTTTACAAAGCCCACGAAGGGCCCTTACACAGAAACAAAGGAGCAAAAACAAAAGCCAAAAACCTAATCTACTTTTGGGGGCATATCCTCCAAATGGACATCTTCGAGAACCTCCTCCTCGGGGACTCCATCTCGATCTTTAGAGAGAACTGTGGCATGGTGAAAAACTTGGCGAGTATGGGTCTTGTCAGCACAACAATTGTGAAGCCACTTCATGAGATATTGTACCGGTGTAGGATGCAAAAGTTAGTAGATGATAGTTCAACCTCATTCCATGGAAAGCAAAATGAATGAAGCGACACACCAGGTTGAAGTTAAGAGAGATGAGCAGCAGTGTACAGTTCGCATATCTTCCGATACGGGAAGAATTCGGTGCCCCTTCTATCGTTTTTTCAAGCCAACAACAACAACAACAACAACAACAACAAGTATAATCCCACTTAGAGGGGAAAGGCTTTAAAAAGGGAAGCCATGACATAACTGATAAAGTTGCTTCCATATGACCTTGTGGTCATATGTTTTAACCATAAAAATAAGTGTTAGAGAAAGAGATAGAAAAGGGAAAGGGCTACAAGTTTATGAAGAAGAAGTGTGTGTAGTTTTCGTTCAGCCAAGTAGCCCCCTATTTGTAGAAGGCCAGTGACAGTTTGGCGGCACAAGTGGCCGACCAATGCTGGCATACATTCACTGCTTTTGGGGAGATGAACCGACAGAGCATTCAATGTTTTTGGGAAATGGACTGATGGGACATTTCAATCATTTCAGGCGCCTACGTCACGAGCATGATGTCATCCCGAGAGGCTCAGGACAATTGATGTTTGGATCATTTCTTATCATCTTATTCGAATAAGCGCGGGGACTATCTGTATACGGTCAAAATCGAGGTGTACAATTTGAAGTATTAAATCAAGCTATAGGCTCGAGTCCAGGAGACTCGGAGTGGGTGTCGTATCCGGCTAAGGGACACCTACCTCGAGGAAGCTGATCGAGTGCCTGGCACGGATAGTATCGAGGGCGGCATTATCTCGAAATCAATCAAGAAAGAGCGGGACTTTCTCAAGGACACGTGGATTAGGGCATTAATTATAGGATAAGGGTTGTACGAAATGGTATAGGTCTGTACTAGGCCGTTATACACCTGTACCAATAGAATTCTTTACCTTTATGAGTAAGGTACAATATTGGGGTTTCCTTCTCCTATATAAAAGGGAACCCAATCTTTTTGTAAAGATCATATCATTCACTGCAATAGAACATTCCTATTCTTCTCTTGTTTAACGTGCTCAGTAATTATTCTTTAATTTTATTGCTTTTACTTTATTGTTCATACTTTATTGGTCTTAGTTGACCTCAAGGTCCCTTGATAAACGAGCTCGAGGCCCCTGTTGTTCTGATAACTTTGATCTGGTTTATTATTTCTTCTTACTTAAGCTCAATATTACTCATATAATCACTAGTATTAGAATATATCACGTATCTTTAAAACCATAAATTATCTTTAATTGTTACTCACATTTTTTGAGGTAAGCAAAATAGTAGCAAATCAATTACAACAGTTTGGATTTTACAAATTGTAAATAATTTTCTCTTGCTTTCTTGCATAGAACATTGTTTGATTGCTTGGGAAGTAAAGAAGAAGAGCTAAAACTCCATTGAAAGTCGTTTAAGCTAGAAGTTAAAAATTCAGATTTTCAAAATTAGAATTCATTTCGAGTGGGTATTAGAATAAATTGGGTATATCTAAACGTGTTTGAATATCAATTTTGGAAAAATTTAGTGGAGATTTAGGTGGTTTGAATTGAAATTTGAGCCAATTTTGAAGTAGAAAATGAACATGGAAGAAGATGAATTGTGTATCCCATGTGTATCCCCTGGTATTATTTGTGAATTATATGTGTAACCCAATGTGTATCTCCTGTATATCAATGCATATCTGTGTGTGAGATTCATGTGAGATAGATACATGTTACTTACATATATTGCTGAGAAATTTTTGAACTTGATTTCAACTATGAATTTTGATTCCAAACAAGTCTAAATCACCTTCAATCCTTCTCAAATTTTGTGTATTGTCTCATATATATATTTTCACTAAATTTCTTCCATGCCTATTGAAAATAAATTTGTTTGGTTTTTCTAGTGTTGCATAGATAACGAATTTTAACTCTAAACCAGTTCAAATTACCTTAAATCTTCCTCAAATTATATATATTGCCTCATTATGTGTTTTCAACAAATTTTAATTATACCCATTGGAAAAAAACCTTTTTTTACCTAGATTTGATAATTATTCTGGCTATTTTTAGTACCATGACTTAATGGATAATTATTGGTAAGTAATGTCTATTGTGGCTTATTAGTGTAGTTCTCTCTGATATTAATAAATATTAAATTTTAACTTAAAGCTTCCGAATTGAGAATTATTTTTCCAAATCAACTTTGAACTACTTGAAATCGAAACCAACTACACATACAAGTCACAATACATATATTAAAACTACTCAAGGGCTTAAACCACTTAACGATATGCTAGAACTCGAAATGAGTGGTCGGATCGTTACACGTTGATATGGACTTCTATGAGCATCAAGCTGAATGACTTGTTTGATCTTTGTCACGACCCAATTCCTACCATAGGCCGCGCTGTAGCTCAACATTGTCGTTAGGTAAGCCGACAATAAATCAACACAATGTCGGATAGTTTATAACACCATGTAAAAACAAATACGAAATAAATAAATGGAATTTGGTTTAGAAATCCTCATAAAATACCAACATCTTCTCCAAGATACGAAGCATGAACAAAATATAAAATTGAATATCATAATAATGCAAAACTGAATATCATAATAGTGATACAGTCATGAACAAATATCTAAAATCCCCAAAACCCGGTGTGACGAGTGTACGAACATCTACTAGATTATATAATACTACTGCAACTACTTTATGGAATGAAAAGTAGGCAGAATATAATGTAAAGGAAGGAGACTCCATATGTTGTTTGTCGAAACATAAAAGCCAACTCATCACTAAGGCTCTAGCAAGTGCGCCCTGTGTAACCACTAGATGTACATGTCTCTGTACCTGCATAATTAGTGTATAAGTATAGTATGAGTATGTAAATCAATGTGTACCCAATAACTACCTAGACTAGCCTCAAAGAAATATTGGTGAGGATCAACATTAACACTTACTAGTGGTCCAATAATCAATGTACATAAAAAAGTAGACAGGCAAGAAGCATGTCAAGTAGAAACAAAGCAGATAAATATGCATAATATATTATATTTTTAAATAAAAGAAGCAAGTACAAATCCGTCAAGATACTCAAATACACATAGACTACCTATCAAGATATTTCACATAACCCTGCCAAGGAGAACGACCCGATCCTATAAGAATAATACTGAGGTATTTCATAGCATTGATGAGGCAAATAGACCGATCCCATAAGAATATTGTGAGGCGAACAACTCAATCCCATAAGAGCGGTGTTACATAATCCTGCCGAGGCAAACGACCTGATCCCATAAGATAGTGTTTCATAATACTGCTGAGGCGAACAATCTGATCCCATAAGAGTAGTATTTCATAATTTTATCGAGGCCAACAACCCGATTCCATAAAAGTAGTATTTCATAATACTACCGAGACAAACGGCCCGATCACATAAGAGTGGTGAAACTTTTGATGGATTACTAGCCTAACTCGCTAAGATGTGTACGAGTTAAGTAGTCATGAAACTTCCGAACAAATAACAAAAACATGTGGAAACATAAGTAATAATCAAGTATCGTGCCAAGTTCTTAAAGTATCAAGTCTCTGTAAACTTCGCAAGTCTAGTCTCAAGCTAAGTCATGAATTGAAGTATTTAAACAGATAAGATCAGCTCATGTAGTACAGTTGAAGCATGTTAAAGTCTATGTCTAGTCGGATATATCAAGGATCTAGCATAAGCACGGCCACTCCTCACCACGTGCATACGTAACTCTCATAACACGTAACATTTAGCAAATAGAATACCTACGGAGATAAGTTCCCTCTTACAAGATTAGGCAAGAGACTTACCTTGCTCCAAAATCCGATAATCGGCTCCAACACCTCTCTACACCTCAAACCAATGTCAAACAATCTGAAACTAGCCAAAGAACGTGCAAACTAATCAAAACATACTCAAAAACCTATAATTTAACACTTAGAAACAATTCTCAATCCCACACGAAAATTCAATAAAAGTCAACTCCGGGCTCACATGCCCAAATTTTGAAAGTTCTCAAATATAAATATTATCCATAACATCACAAATTCAAATATATAACTCATTTCCAATTTCATGTATAATTTCGTGATCAAATCCTTTTTTATAAATTTCTAGGTTTTTCAACTAAATCTTAAAATACCCAACAATTCTACAATTTCCATGTTATATTTCATATATAATCCATGTATTTAGCTCCCAATAAGTTAGAATCACTTACCTTAAGTTAGATGATGAAGACTCTTCTAAATTACCCCAAATCACCCTTGGTAGGAGAGGACCCCCAACCGCGTTTGCGAAGACCACTTGTAACGACTCGACCGGTCGTATTACTTTTCAGAAATCCATTCCTATAAATAAAACTTTTTCATACTTGCTTTTACTAATTTATAACTTGCGGGTATGGTTAGTTCGGGTTGAAATCGAAACACTTGGTTCCTTAAGGTTGGCTTAAAAGACCAAGTTTGACCTCGATCAACATTTTGAGTAAACAACTTCAAAATCTGGATTTGACGGTTCCAATAGATTCGTATGATGATTTTGTACTTGGGCGTATATTCGGATCGAGTTTTGGATAATCCGTAGCATTTCGGCGCCTAATAATGAAAGTTGATTCTTGAAGGTTTTAAAATATCTTTAAATTTGATTTGGAGCGGGTTTTGGAAATATCGATGTCCAAATGGAATTTTGAGACCGTGATAGTTTCGTAATGTCATTTAAGACTTGCATGCAATTTGGCGTCGTTCCGAGTTGATTTGATAGTAACCGAACGCGCGAACGTTTTTTTGGAAGTTTTTGAGTTCATAAGTTAATTCATGCGTTTTGGCATCCGATTTGTGGTTTTTGATATTATTTCAGTGTTCTGATCGTGCGAGAAAGTTTTTTTGACGTTGTTAGACTGGTGTTAGTGTTTGGTATGGAGTTCCGAGGGCTCGGGTAAGCTTCGAACATTTGAAAGTAGTTGGAAAACACTCCAGTTTTCTAGTGTTCTTGGCAGCTGCTGCAGGTCTCGCAAATGCAAGAATATGTTTGCATTTGCAAGTCTTGCATTTATGATGAAGCCTGGTCTGGGTCTAACTTGCAATTGCGAGAGAAACAGTCGCATTTGCGACCCTGCATTGATCGCATTTGCGATTCCCTGTCGCATTTGCGACCTGGACTGGGGGAAGGCCCAATTCGCATTTGCAATGACTTTGTCGCATTTGCGACCATCGCATCTGCGAACCAGGTGTCGCAAATTCGATATTTGAGACCTGTGCACAACTCATTTATTGCGAGACTTAAGCCATTTATTTCATTCCACTTCATCTCTTGGGCGATTTTTGGAGCTTTTGGAAGAGAGTTGTCACCTAGCACTTTGAGGTAAGTAATTTCTACGCAACATAAGTTAATTACATAGATTATGGGTAGATTAACATGTAAAAATTAGTGAAAATCAAGGGTTAGATGAAACTTAGGTTTTTGATAAAAATGAGATTTGACCACAAAATTGGTTATGAAAATTAGTAAAAACCATATATTTATGTTCCTAAGCTTATAGGTAACAACTTTCTTCAAAAATTTTCGGAATCCGAGCATGTGGGCCCGCTGATAAATTTTAGGAATCTTGCATTTAGGGTTGGGTAATCACTTTAATAGTGGAGATATGAACTTTCGAGTATAGATTGATCGATTTATGTAATGTTTGACTAGTTCTGGGTTGTTTGACATCAAATTTGAAGTTTTGAGTGCATTCTTGAATTGGAAAGTAGAATTTGAGATGAGGTAAGTCTCTTTTCTAACCTTCTAAGAGCGAATTTACCCCATATGTGATATGGCAGCTACGTACGTACGAAGTGAAGAGAGTCCGTACGTAGCTACTATTCTTATTTATGTCCGGGTAGTTTTAGGTTTACACCATGCTTTTGGATACTGTTTTTTTATTATACTTGTTGATTGTATCAAATGGAACTAAGTTGAGGATTTTAATAGCTTAAAAGCTCCAAGTTGAATTGTCTTTATTTTATTGATAAATTTGTATTTGACTGCTCACAAGTATATTCCGCGAGCGGATAATTCTTTCTTCTACTCTCATGGGAGCGGACCGTTCGCCTTGGCAAGTTTAATAGATACATCTATGTTTCACGGCGTTCGACCCTCAACAATGTACGGTTTACTTTTATGTTGGATCGGGCCAAACGTCCTCGATGGCATTCTTGTGTGGTAAGAGAATTGGAAGTTCCCTTTATAATTGGTATAGGTTCATTGTTGTGTGATCATATGTTTTAAAAGAAGGAAGTGATTTAAGCTCTTAAATATGTGAATACTTGTTAAGTTATTTCAGTTCTAAATCTTATAGTTGTATATCATGCTTAAGCAGAAATTTCATAATATCATGTTATTGGCCCTAGTAAGTGTCGGAGTCAGCCCCTTGTCACTACTTTTTTGAAATTAGACCAGATACTTATGGGGTACATATTATTTATGTACTCATGCTATACTTCTGTACTTAATTGTACAGGATCTGAGGCAGGTGCATCTTGTTACCAGTCTAGTGGTAGATTAATTCCCATCTCGAGACTTCATGGTGAGCTGCCTTCCGAGCCGTTCTGTAGCAGCTGGAGTCTCTTTTATGCTTTATTTTTCTGTCTATTTCCATTTAGACAGTAGGATGGTATTCTTTTGTATATTCTACTAGATTGTCCATATACTCGTGACACCAGATCTTGACACGCACACTAGTAGACTTATGATTTTGGTATTGTTATATGATTACGGTTTGTACTCATTGCTTCTATTTTCAATGGTAAATTTCTGAATCTTTTAACGAGTGAAGAATTATTATTCACTTAGAAGTTTATTTAAACGGGAAATCACTAGTTTGATCAGTGTTGGCTTGCCTAACAACGGTGTTGGGTACCATCACGACCTATGATAAATTGGGTCGTGACAACACTGACACCCAAGCCTTCACGTTTGCGGACTCCCAATCACATTCGCGAAGGCCAAGTACTGCCGGTCCTTATTTCCTTGAAGTCACCACCGCATTTGAGAAGAGGAGTCAGGTCCTACATTGCATCCACAAGGCCACCTTTGCATAAGCGAAGAGCAACAGCTGCCCCTACAAATTTTCTTCTTCGCGATCACTAGACTTTTTTAATGATCGCGAAGCACACCAACACCAGCAAAAATCTATCAATTTTAACATGCTCCGGTTAGTTTGAAACTTACCCGAGCCAGCCGGGACTTCGTCCAATTATACCTACAAGTCTGTAAACATAACCCAAAACTACTTTACGTTTCAAAACACATAAAATAATATCACAATCAAGAATCGAACCCCAAACCAAAATAATCGACTTTCAAAACTTTCAACTTCTTTTAGCTAACTATGTACGCGACGAATCATACTTAGACAACTCGAAATGGAATAAAACTTCACACACAAATCCTATATAACAACACCGACGTGTCCCCGTGCTCGAAATATCTAATGGAGATCTAATATCACCAATGTTCGCTCCAAATAAAACATAGAAAATTCAAAAACTTTTAAAATGCAAACTTTCAACCATAAGCGCTAAAACGCTCCCGGACCACTCGAAACTTGACCTGAACATACGCCCAAGTCCAAAATCACCATATGAACCTATTAGAACCTTCATATTTCGATTATGATATCATTTACTCAAAGTGTTGACTTAAGTCATACTTGGCCCTTAGGCGACTACCATGGAACTAAGTATTCCGTATTCAATCCAAATCCCTCCGGAACCAAACTAACCCGTCCCCGCAAGTCATAAAATAGAAAGAAGACATACAAAAAGTCTCAAATAGGGTAACAAGATTCTGAAAAACAAATCGACCAGTTAAGTCATTACGCTCTTACCGTTCATAAGCAGTTTAAGACAAAGGTGCATAAATTTTCCTAGAACATAAAATATCCAGAATTAATTAAGCCAGGTATAATTTTTAAAGCGACCATGCTGGAACCACAAAATTCGGGAGTGTCTTACACCTTCTCCCAGGTTAACAGAATTCTTTATCAGGTCTTATGTGTTTTGCATACCTAAACATAGTCAATTTCCTTATATTAGGTTTTAAAATAAATGATGACTTGGGACACCGTAAATATTTATTCCAAGTGGCGACTCTTTAAAATAAAATAAAATAGCTTTTTTTCAAATAATATCATTTTAATTAGAAAAACTCTTCTAACTCAACTTCTTAGTTGGGTTGTATGACAAAAAAGAGGTTTGACAATATTGATTAGCTTTAAAACGGCCACACAACATGCATAATACTTATACGGCCCATAACAGATCAATTAATTATGAAATTTTTACCTATCTATACCATATACCAAACCTTATTACCAAAAATATTCAAATTTTGTTATTTACCCGGGTAGTCCACATTTCTACTGCAAAATATATACCAAACCAAAAAAAGGTAGATTTTGCCATAATTGTCGCGCTAAAAAGAAGGCACCAAATATGCGTGTGATTCTTTCTATATTAAAGTCGAATTTTGAAATGGAAGGAGATCTCATTGATGCGTAATTCTCTCCTTCCTCAACGGAAAGAGATCTCTCTTCTCTCGCTCAACTACAATTCTCAAAAATCGAAAGCTACTGAAGCTACTGTAATCAAATTGCTTTTACTAATTCTACAACTGAATTCAAATTGTAGAATTCAAAATTGTTCTTCGTCAACACAAGTACTCAAATTGTAGAAACTATATCTGTTCTTCGTCTTCTTTTTTTTCAACTACACGAAATCATGTCAAAAATCTCAATAATGCTGAAAACGAATGGTAATTGGGATAGCTATGGCAGATATAGAGATTTTGAAGTTGATGCCATTGTGGTGGATGATAATGTAAGCTACGGAATTCTAATTTCTACAATTGCAGAATAATTATTGATTGATACATCGGATAAAATTGTAGAAATCAAATACATTGTGAACGATAATTGTCCTCCAATGGAGATTAGGAATGATATGGGGGTTCGTGTGTACATGGAAACCAAAAAGGAGAATAAAAACTTAGGTTCGTATCCTTTATCTATAAGTGTAAGAGATTTCAATATGGAATTGGCAATCAGCAATGAAAGCACCAGTGCAGGTATGTTTGATTCGACATTGATGTGAGATATGGTGTTACAATGTTAGCTACAATATTACTACAATTAACTATAATTAGATTACAAATCTCACATAGTTCTGAAAAGAATAAAGCAATGTTGATTTCAAAATTATCTACATAGAAACTACATTTATGAATTTATTGTCTTCAGGTTCTTCTGAATCCCTAAAGTTACTAGAAATTCCATCCTCACCAGCTATAGAGGAATATCAAAGTGAAATAATAAATGAATCTACGCAAACATATATTGAAGGAGGACAAGTTTATCAGGACAAAAAAATAGTAGCTGCTGCAATGAAGAATTATTCAGTGATGCACAAGTTCCAGTTCAGAGTAAAAAGATCTAGTCATAGAAGGTATGTAGTTATTTGTGGATAGTATATCAAGAAAATCAGTGCAGTATGGAAGATAGGTGGTTTTAATAAATTGTAGTTCAACTATAGTTAATTTGTAGTTTATTGAAGTTTTTCATATATTTGTGAAAATATTGTATTTTTTTTTTGTAGCTACTGGCTTATATGTGTTGCTGAAAGCTGTAAATGGCATTTCAAGGCAACGCCGATTAATGATTCAGCAATGTTCAAGGTAAGAAGTTTCATCCGGCAACACACATGCTGCCTAATGGACGAATCATTCATACAGCGCAAACGTACAGCAGCAGTAGTTGGTAGCATGGTCGTTCCAAAGTATTGTGATCCTAAGACTGTTTACACACCAAAGGACATACAAACTGACATGTTATCAGAACATGGACTGAACCTAAGCTACATGCAAGCATGGAGAGCAAAGGAAAAAGCTTTACAGTTTTTGAGAGGGAATCCATGTGATTCCTACAACAAATTACCTAAATATTTTTATATTCTTGAGAAGAATTATCCTGGTTCTGTTGTTAAATTGAAGAAGGCGGTAGATGATTGCTTCTTATATGCATTTGTTGCTCTTTGTACATCAATAAATAGTTGGCAACATTGTAGCCCGGTAGTAGTGGTTGATGGGACATTCTTAAAGTCAGCCTACCGGGGGATTATGCTGACAGCAAGCACCATGGATGCAGCAGGTAAATAGTGGAATAATTTTGTATTTATTTTGTGGACAGTATTTAAAATGTAGTTTAATTGTAGTTATGTTGTAGTTATTTTGTAGTTATATAAAAGATTGTAGTTAACTTGTGTATATTCTCAATATATATTATAGTTGTTATTTAATCATATTTTATGTCCACAAAATGTAGGTACTATTTTGCCCTTGGCATATGCTGTGGTTGATTCTGAAAACGACGCGTCTTGGAAGTGGTTCTTTGAGCAATTCAAGGAGGCATATGGTGAAAGACCTTCAATGTGTGTTGTTTCAGATAGGAATGAGAGTATACTGAAAGCAACATCAGTTGTCTATCCGGGCATGGCACACTACTCTTGCATGTGGCATATATGGACAAATATAAGGTCAAAATTCAAGAAGGGACATCTACAATTACATGAATTGTACTTTGCTACAGCACGGTCATACACTCTGGATGAATTTAATGAAAGGATGTTGAAGATTGAAGAGGTAGACCCGCGTGTAAAGTCTTACCTATATGATATTGGCTATCATAGATGGTCAAGAGTACATGCAACGGTGAATAGAACTTTTACTATGACGTCAAACATTGCCGAGTCGTTGAATGCTGTAACAAAAGAGGCAAGAGAGCTGCCAATATTTGATCTATTTGAATATATGAGGACTCTTCTTGAACGTTGGACAAAAGAAAAGTTATCAAAGGCAAAGGGTACTTTCACATACCTTGGTCACAAATACAACAAAGAATTGGAAGAAAACAGTACATTATCTCAGAAACTAAGGGTAAGATATTTTTTATTGGTGCAGGAGAAAAAAAAATACTAGTTGCAGTTTTTAAAGATTGTAGTTAAAATGTAGTTAAATTGTCGGTAATTGTAGTTTGTATATGAGCTGTAATATATTTGTTGCTGATTTGTAGGTAAATTGTTGGTAATCCATTTTAATGATTGATGTATTATTAATTATGTTTGTTCTTCAATTGTAGGTGAGGGCTTCAACAGATCTTATACATACTGTGTTAGATGGTGTGAAGCGGTACATTGTGTGTCTAGAAAATAAAAAATGTAGCTGTGGACAATTCCAACTTGATGAACTTTCCTGTGCGCATGGTTTGGCAGCATTTAAGGCATAGGAATGAAACATACGAAAACTATTGTTCTCCGTATTACACAAGGAAGAGCCTTCTGCTTACCTATGAAATGCCAGTATATCCTCTTCCTGATGAAGGCAAATGGGATGTGCCACAACATATTTTGGATGAGGTAGTAAAGCCACCGGCGGGAGATAAAAGGCAGCCAGGGAGACCTCACAAGGAAAGATATAAAACATTTGATGAAATTAAGTCAAAGAAGTACAAGGTGTCATGTGGCAATTGTGGAGGTGAAGGGCATAACAAAAGAACTTGCAAGAATGCACCAAAAAAGAAATGAATATCATGTAGTTAGATTTGTTATTCAAAATAAATATTAGATGACTCAAATTAGCAGATTTTATTGTGTAATTGTTTAAGTGTTTGAAGATGATTAAGAAGTATAAACATCAATTTGTGAATCTGTACTATATATGTTCTTATGTATTCTGTCAAGCATATAAAGTTGTCTTTTTTTTTTATAGAATAGTTAAAATTTAATATTTACTATATACAAAAAAACTGATATCAATAAAGAATGCATTCAACGTAAATTATCTCCAAATTGTAGTGAATATATAATATAACTGTGGTACAACTGTAGTTGCGTTTTTCATATGTAGTTAAAGGTGTAGTTAAAATGTAGTTTAAATGTAGATAAAATGAATTTTTTTTAAAAACATTGTTGATAAAAGATGGCTAAATTATTTAGATGATTCCTGTATTTATTTCATCTTTATGTTGTGTAACAAATGACAGCTATATACAGATATTACTAGGCACTTGAAGGTATTTATAAAAATAACTTGAAGATTAAAGTCAAATTGTAAGACAAAGCAGTTGATGTAAAAAAGGTAAACAGAGTACTCGAATCATCGAGTATAATGTAATCAACATAAAGTGTTGTAGTAAACTAAAAAGACATATTTCCTACATTGTTTTCCAATTCAACTACCAAATTAAACAGACCAAACTAGGAACAAAATAGTCTATTTCTTCTTTCGTTGCACTCTAGTCCTCTCATTTTTTGCCGGAGCACCCTTCCTCCTTGCTAGCCTGCCAGTAACCTCACTCTCACTGATTGACCCATCATCTTGCTTCTTTGTAGCATAGTCCCACAATAGAGCTCCATAGCGTGTACGGTGTTGGTCAATATCAGAAAGATCTTCCTTTGGGATAGACAAATCTCCAAGGCTAACATACTCCGCAAATGCAGCCACAAATACACCACAATCGCTGCATAAGTTGAGAATTTTTCATTATATAACAAATGATTAAAATAAAATAATTAAACATATAGAAAGGGAGATTAGTTTTTTACAGTGAGCCTTCCTTTTGTTGTGGAATCTCAGCAACCATCCATTGTATGTCGAGAGGGTCCGTAACTGGTTTCTCGATGTATGCCTTTGTGGTCTTGAAGTCAATGTCTTTACATTTTCCATAGAAACCAGTGCATGACAAATACAGAGGAATAATGATTGAAAACTTGTCAACCAATGTCTCAACTGTTTTATGACGGTTTGCTCTCACCATGGAATCATAAACATAAAGTTGCCTGTCCTTTATGTCTAAAACTAGCAACAACCAATGGAAGTTCTCTACAAGGTTCACAGGCATGAGCACAAGATCCAAGGAAACATTAGCAAGTAATCTATACCCGAGAATATATTCTGCAACATCATCCTCGGGTTTAACAACCGAATACTTTTGTTCCGGTGGAGAACTTATGAACTTGTCATAGATTATTTCAATCTTTGTCTTGAACAAGCAATCGGTTGTTGTGAACCTTGTATTGTTGTTGGGGCCATATTTGCCTCTTTTTCGCAGATAATACATAATAATATCAATGTGCTGCCAAAATAGAATAAACATATACAATAAGCTACAGTGTAACCACAATTAACTATAAAAAAGCTACAGATTAACTACAATTTAAATTTATTAAAAAGTTTAACAGATTGCTGCACATTAGCTACACTATAACTACAGAAATATAACAGTTAGTCCAAGTACCTCACAAAATGTAATTTAATTGTACTTAGTATGAAGTTAAGTGCACTAGGACTATGTCTACTATTGACCCATCAAACTACAAAACAACTACGTATTAACTACATTTACACTACAAAGTTGAAGACAAAACAAATATTGTGAATGATTCCGTTCTTTATACTTACAGTGTTATTGATGACTTGTCCGGGGTGAGCAAGGGCATAAAACCAGTCCTTCTTATCAATCTTTTCACAACCAAGATCCAACCAAGGTTTAATTTTTGGTTATCCTTCTTGGAAAAGTAATCTTTCCTCCTGGAATAACAAAAAAATATGAAATACTAAAAATTGACAAAATGAATTTCAACTTTAAAGTAAAAAAATCACTACAAAATGAATTTTATACCTCCTAGATACTTTATCACTACGAAGGTATAACCAGTTGGTGAACCTTTCTGTCAATTCAGGATCTACATTTTTACCTATGACACTTGTGAAGGGGTGTTTGAGGTAAAAAAATTTAGGTCCAACAGATGTTCTGCCTCCAAAACTATACAAAGGTGTGAAAGGTGATCGTGCATATTTTTCCGGTTGCCTAGTTCTACCGAGATGAACAGGGGTTAATTCATCTGGTATGGGCTCACCATACATGACCAACTGTGATAAGTTTTCTGGCAGGTCAAAGTCATCTAATGTCAAACCTTTTTTATCAATGCCTTCAGGAACAACTTTAGTCACAGTCACACCGTGAATTGGCGACTGTGGAACGTTATCTTCAATATCTGTTACATATAAAATAACATACGTAACAGCATTGTATAATTGTATAAGCAACAATTTTCTATTAACAAGTAAATTATGAAACAATACCTTCTTTTTGTACCTCAGCTCCTTCTTGAATTGCTGCTTCATCCTCAACCATTGATGGCACACCCCCTGAAGAAAATTCACCTTCTGTAGATAAGTGTAGATATATGTAGTTATGAACAATATTATTGAGTTAAAGAGAATATACAGAATATATTACCTGCTTGTTGTGCCTCAGGTACTTCATCAATTACTGGTTCTTCCTCAACATTTCCTTGTAGATGTTGTGCTGAAACTTCATCTTGAATGAATAATAGGAAATTAGAATTGTAGATATATGTAGGAATATGTAGTTAAGGAGTAAATTTTTAAAATTATGGATAAAAACCTTATTGTAATGAAGGAATGGTTCTGTACCTGCGTTATGTGCCTCACCAACATTGAACTGGAATTGCTGGTTGTTCTCTCTTTGATGTTTGTCATTGTTTTTGGTTGAACTACCAGCAAACTACAATTTTGGGTAATATTTGAGAATAATTTATCCATGTGTCTTAATTAGTCTTATTACAAAAATATATGTAAATTCTTACTTTCGAGTCGTCCAAATCAAACCTCCTGTTTACCACATTCATCACACTCTTCAAAGATTGATCTATGAACTCTCGAAGGCTTGAGAATTCCTCAAAAACTGCCTTCCTAAAAGCATCTAACTTACCATCAACCTAAAAATTAAATGTATAATTAGTGGGTAATCTTAATGTAATTGCTACAGTTAAACTACAATTCAACAAACTATATTTGTTATAAATTTATACCACAAATTAACTACAATGTATAACATACTATAATTGTTATGAAATGAAGTCAAAATGTAGCAATTTATATCTATATATATTGTATTTATTCATAATACCTGCTTAATCCCCTTTTCCAACTTCATGAGCTTGCTACTAACAGATTCAATGTCCTTTTGAGAATCTGTATCTTTGGGTTCAAATGATGGAGAAGCAGCAGTTGGAACATGTGATGGTTGAGCATCATGTTCATCTTCATATTGAATCTTGTCTGGTAGATTAAGCACTCCAAGCTCCTCTCCAGATTCAATCATGTTTGTAAACTGAAAGATGCAAATAAAAGTTAATGCAAGTGACAAAAAAATGTAGATTCAATGTAGTTATTATAAATGTAATTGTAGCATAAAACAAAAGTGGAAAAAAATACCTTGAGCCACTCAGGCTTAATCAACTTATCTTCAATTGCACTTAACCAAATCATCCCCTTTGTAGCTGACCATCTCAGAATGCGAGGTATAGATTCAGAACACCTCGTAGCAAGCTCGGTGCTGACGGATGAGCAACACTCATATAGCCACACTTGTAAGGCTAATGAGCATCCCCGTATAAGATAAGAATGTACTTGAGGATTAAGACGATGTCGTACAGATTGAATAACCTGCTTGAAGGATTTGATACCCCATGGGTATGTCTCAAAATTACCAGACTCTATAAGAAAGAACATAAACTTGTCTATGAAAGACACATTGTCTTTATCTGAAGGACAAACAAACATTCCAACATATATAGAATACACAACTTCACAGCATCCACATCATTTACCCATGCTTTATTAGTCATTACATTTTTCAAGTACCATTTCTCAACCCTTTCTTTGTTTGGAAAATATGTACTCATTAAAGGGCTAACATAGGTGGATGTGTAACCATAGTCTGAAAAATTATTAACACAATTAAAACCAGTTATTAAACCAAATTCTCTCAAGGAAAAATTTAATTTTTGTCCCTTCAATAATACTGAAAAATATGAGTCAGTAGACTTTATCAATTCATACTTCATCAGAAGATGAAGTGATTGGTTTTGCATACAGATTATGGGGAGACCTAATAAGTAACCAAAACAAGTTTTTTTGAAAGCCCTTAAAGCATTTGGAGAAAGTAAAGCTTGTATCTGGCTAGGTATGCTAGTATCACACAAACTGTGAAATCTAACCATACCATAATCAATATTTTGTTGTGCAAAGTAAGGACCAGTCTGCAGAAAATATAAAATTAATGAACATTAGTAGTTTGCATAAAAAACAAGCATTAATCTACATATAACAACATGACAAATACAAAATATAACTATAAGAAGAACAGACTACCCACACCTATAACAGAAGAATAATGCCCATGTTAACTTTATCTATAGTATGTAACAATTACTTCAAGTGTAGCAACTAAATGTAGTTTAAGTGTAGTTAGAATGAAGTTAATTACATTAGCTATACAGGCTACAATGGAAAATAGCACATATACAATTTAACCATCAGACTAAACATCGACTACAAAATAACTACATGTATACAGTGTCAAAAAGTCAAAGTTATAATTAAACTATAAAATTGAGACAGAAAATCTACAAAATTAGGAAAACACCATATTTTACCAAAATAAACTTGAACAATCAAATAAGAACAATGGACGTGTACACATTAACTACAGAATGTAACAGATACTTCAAGTAAGTTTCAATTCTGTAGCTTATTTGTATTTAGAATGAAGTTAACGATTAGACTACAAATAAACTATAAATTAACTACATTTATAAACTGCCTACATATAACAGTTCCACTATATCTATAAAATTGCGACAAATAATCTACAAAATTAGGACAATACCACATTTTGCCCAAAAATACTTGAACACTAAATTAACACTTAAACAACTGATTTGTACAACCAAAATCAAACAACAAAACAGTGAGAAAAAATAAATAGTGATTACCTTTATTGAAATTTTTTGGTTAACAAATTTT
Organism: Nicotiana glauca; assembly: GCA_026770625.1. NCBI lineage: Eukaryota > Viridiplantae > Streptophyta > Magnoliopsida > Solanales > Solanaceae > Nicotiana > Nicotiana glauca. Next base: position 480 of record MU786595.1, on the reverse strand, counting down.
GGAAATTTTTTTGAGGGTTTCTTCTTCTTTTGCTTTGATGAAGAAGGAGATACCTTGCGTTTTTTCCCAGATGGGACTTTGGGGGAATCATCTACAAAATCATCATCTAGACCCAAATCTTTACCCTTGCGTTTGAGTTTTTCAACTCCCCCAGCATCAACATCGTAAAAATTTTTGCTTCTCATTTCAGCACGCATTTGCCTTGGAGATGAAATACAAGTAGTTTGTTCACTTGCATGCATTGATTGTGGGTTTTTGGGTGTTGATTTTGGTGTTAAAACACCCAAATCAAAGGAGGGAAGATCAGGTAATATAGCTTTAGCTGTTGATGATTTTTTTTTTCGGAGTGTTTGTTTTTTTCATGATTTAGGAGTGTTGATTTTTAGATAGAAGTGAATGCAAATAGTGGGGATACTAGTGAAGGTAATTAAGTGTAGAAGAAAGAGATGGTAATTGTGGTGAGAGGAGGTTGTACGATAA
>MU786590.1:6529-24219 GCA_026770625.1 Nicotiana glauca | reverse complement strand
TAAAAATCCGGAAAGGAAAAGTTGATTGAAAACATTAGAGTAGAATAAAAGGAGCTTAAAAACATTCTGAAAAAGAAGAGAAGGAGAGAAGACAAAGAGGGTCTAAAAAAAAATTGAGAGAGATTCTGATATACACACATAAATACAGAAGGTTCAGTCGGTAGAAAATACTTGAAGAGGTATTCAGCTGATAATTTAAGACAACACCTTTGATAAATCAGTGTTTGAGTGTTGTTACTGTGTCATTGAAACTCAGGGTGTTCCTGGTTCAATTTTAAAAGGTTTGGGGGGTCAATTAGTTGCTGGTTGTCACTGTTGAGTTGTTTCTGGTTTGAAGTTGGTATTGCTGTTGGTTTTACAATTGGTGCTGGGTCATTTCTGGACTGTTATTTCTTTCCATTTTGTTGTTGCTGGAATTTTTACTGGTTTTAAATCTGTTACTGGGCTGTTGCTAGTTGCTGTTGTTATTGCTGTGTTACTGCTGCTGCTGACTATTCCTTCTCCTCTTCTTGTATTGCCATTTCCGTTTTCAGGTACATGCTCTGAATCTCAAACATCATGTAAAACTTCAGTCGAAATGAAATGGAATGGAGGCATAATTTCATTAGAAACTTCAGTGGTTTCAACATTTTTATTATAGTTAATTGTAATGATTTGGATTGCAATTAGGGCTGTTCGTTTGAAGTGATTGGGACTAATTGAATGGACTGTATTAAACATGCGTGTTCGTATTCGTTTCACTATTATATGTGTGTTCATGTATTTAGAAATGCATATGGTAACTCTAAGTTTGATTTAAGCAATCCGTTATTCTGAGTTTGAGTTAGTCTATAATTTTGGTTGTGTGTAAGCTCGAAGCCAGAAAGTTAAAGATATATATGTGGTTTGAAGTCAGAAATTATTATTAAGTATGTGTAATTTGTGAGTTTGACGTAAGCAATCCGTTACTTCCAGTATCATGGATTTTCAAGTTTCAATCCTCATATGTGGTTACTTCAATGTTTAATCAAGTTCATAAATCGGCACTTTAATAAAAATTAGTCATGATTTTCAAGTTTCAATCCGCATATATGGTTACTTTAATGTTTAATCAAGTTCATAAATCAGCACTTTAATAAAAATTAGTAATGACAGGAAATTTGAAATTGAACTAGTATGCAACATGTATGAAATCGTGACTATAGGCAGTTTACGTGGGTCATGCAATATGAAATCAGTTGTTTTCCAATTCATGTTTATTGTTACATTGAATTATTTCTACTGATTAACCACTTTTCAATAGTGGTTGCATTAAATCAGATCTGTGTTCTTAATTGAATTGGAGTTACATTTAGTGCAAAAGGCAAGGCTCAGCAGCCTAGTCCCCAAGCATTTGTGCCTCGGGTAATTGATGCACGGCCCAGGCCAATTTTGGCTCTTTTCTTCGTTCAGGTCTGGGCCAAGGTCTGTTCTGGCCATTTTTAAGTTATATATCTGGTTTTGAATTATCTTCATTGGGCCTATCTCTGATTCCAATGGTTGGATGTTGGTGCAAGAATATTGCCTGGCTGGCATCGGTTCAGTAACAAATCAATTAGGACTTTTCTTTTTTTTAGAGACAAATATTAAGTAGAAACTATAGATTGCTTTAGGTTTACCCTTTTAAAATAATAAAAACGAGATGAGCCTCGCTAAAGATAACAAACAAACTGCGGGGCCCTCATAGATGTATATATTAAAAATATTTAGACTTTGGGATGGGCAGTTTAGTGAATTTCTCGGCCTTCCCCAAGGATAATAACGCGCTAGTCACTTTAGGCATGCTTTTAATAATTTACTTTCTTAAACTCGGGTGCACATTTATGTGACCCAAATCCAAATTTCAACAGACTCGAAATATGTCAATAACCACGGGTACATTGATGTGACGTGATTTGAGATGTGTTTTCACGACGTTGCAATTCTTATAAAATTAATAATAATCAAAAGCAGTTAAAAGGTAAAAATGCACATAGGTTTGAACATGTACTAAAAATTAGATAATTAAGCCGAATATAACAGTTAAGCGATCGTGCTAGAACCATGGAACTCAGGAATGCCTAATACCTTCTCCTGGGTTAACAGAATTCCTTATCTGGATTTCTGATTCACAGACTGTAATATGAAGTCAACTTTTTCCTCGATTTGGGATTCAAACCGGTGACTTGGGACACCATAAATCTCTCAAGTGGCGACTCCATTTCTTAATAACAAATGCCGTTTCGATTGTCCTTTAATTGGAAAAACTCCCTTTACCACGCCCCTCGCGGGGTGCCGGCAGCGTAAAAAGGAAGTGTGACAGCTCTGGCGACTCCGCTGGGGAATAAAACTCAGAACTTTGGTTCAGGGTTCAAGAATTCGAGCTTGGTATATTTGTTGTTTTCGGAGTGTATATTATCTGATTTTCTACATGTTTCATGCTATATGTACTAAATGTTTTACCAGTTCAATATTATTTGAACTATACATATATAAACTGTGCCAAAACCCATCTCTTCTCTCTTCTGAGGAGTGCACGCTTGTCGTGACTTCTTTCTGTTAGTGTCATATTCCAAAAGTAGATCGAGGATTCGGAGGAGTTGCAAAATCGGATGGCCTTTTGGTTACCGGTACACAGCTCCCATCCTCGTCTCGAGTTGTCCGCTCGGGTAAGCCAGGTCTAGAACAATAAACCTAGGTTTTGAACCTAGAATAACTCAGCCTCCTGCCGAATCCCTAGTAGGAACGTTTGTTTGCATCATGTGCATTTGACTTTGGAGACTCAACACAGGGGTTGGTTCTGTCTAGGACAGGTGTACCCGAAATGAAAAAGACTATCCTGATGCATTTTACTTGCTACTTGTGCATTTATTTGCTTCAAACTTGCATGCTGACCGGCTTTTTGGAAAAAATTGAAAAAAAAAAGAAATAGCAGTGTAGAGGGTAAGGGAGTTAACCACCTGTTTTGAAAATACCAATGTCCAAGTAGTGCCGAGACTTTACCGGATTTTGAGAAAAATGCTAAAAAAAAAAGAGTTTTATTTTTCAAAATAGTTATTTTATTTTCCACTGAAAAAAATGTATTTTCAAAATAGTCTGCTTTATTTGCCAATAAAGGAAAAAATATGATTTGGTTTTCAAAAATAGTTTATGTGTTTTAAAATTAAAAAAAATATATAGTTCTTTTTATTTGCCAATCATTTGGAAAAAAAAATAGTCTTCAAAATAGTCTGCTTTATTTGCCAATAAAGGAAAAAATATGATTTGGTTTTCAAAAATAGTTTATGTGTTTTAAAATTAAAAAAAATATATAGTTCTTTTTATTTGCCAATCATTTGAAAAAAAAAATAGTTCGTTTTGCTTGGAAAAATGTTTTGTTTTTCTTGGCCCGAACTACGCCAGTTTGATTCTCACAGGCTGTGAGATACGTAGGCAATCCTCGTCGGGTTCAACTTCCCATTTTTGCAAAAAATCACCAAAAAATGTCAATTTTTTTAATTTTTTATCAATAAGTCAGGCGGTGTCGTTTTGTCAAAAATAGCCGAATGTTCCCGAAAGGGACGCCGGAAGGCTGAATTTGCTTAAATAGCCACCTCTGGTAGTTTCTAAGGTTTGGACCAGTTAGCCCACACAGCCTCGAAACCTTCGTCACCAAAGTGTTGGAAGGCCGTGCTCGAAAAATCGGGTCTGGTGTTTTAATTTGAAAACATTGTTGTCGGTTTTGTTGTGAGTCAAATAAGTTTTACCTGTTGCTTAAAACCCCTTAATAAATGTGCAGAATGAGCACGTATCCAATTTTTCCACTAACAGTTAGGAGCAAGATCCCTTTGGAATTGCATTTATGGTGGGAAGATTTGGGAAAGTCAGAGCATGATAAGATCAAACTACATCTGGGGGCTCTCACCAGTTTGTTGAACGTCAGACCCAGATGTGATATCATAAAGGCTTTGGTTACGTTATGGGACCCGGCCCACAACGTATTCCATTTCTCGAATTTTGAACTCACACCAATCTTAGAAGAGGTAGCAGGTTATATGGACATTACCGAGGGGCTAAGGCACAAATATTTGATTGCTCCAAGAGCCGTCAATTCGCACAAGTTCATGGATCTGCTGAAGATAAGTAAGGGAGTCCCGTACTCTGAGTTGGATAGGGGTTTTTCCACCCTACATTTCATATACCAGAGGTATGGGCATATAGGAGGATTCGACGATCCAGAAAGCGGAGTCTGTAGCAGAGGGAATCGGACAAAATAGGATGAACATAGGTGCTTCGCCTTCATGGTAGCATTCTTAGGCATTGTGGTGTTTCCCCATAAAGATAGAAACATTGATCTAAAGGTGGCTGGAGTCGTCAAGGTCCTAATTACCAACAACAAAAGCACGCTGGCCCCTATGATAGTATCTGAGGTATACCGGGCTCTCAGAACTTGTAAAGCCGGGGCGAATTTCTTCGAGGGATGCAATTTATTGTTGCAGATGTGGATGATCGAGCATTTGTGTCACCACCCTCAGTATGTGAGCTACAGATCTACAGACAAAGGCTGCATTGAAGAGTATGACACAAGGATTTCAGGGCTCAAGTTGCCGGAAGGGTTCACCGTGGTACAAATAGATTGTACGTTAGGTTGGCTTCCTGTAGAAGAAATTGTGTATATGCATGCTATGGATCCTTACTTTCTCTTAATGGGACTCCGAGGTATTCAGCCTTATGCGTCTTACCGGGTAATGAGACAGTTAGGAAGGTGTCAGGTGGTACACCCAGATGAAGATCTCAGTGGCTATGCAGTCGAGGTTAGAACTGACGACCAATTTTCTGAAGAAGTCGTTCGTTACATATGGAGTGAATGCCAGTATTTGACGGCAAACACTCAGGTGCGTGACCTATCCGGAGGCGAAGTATCACCAGCCTACCTCGCCTGGTATAGAAGGAAGAACATTGTTAGAGACGCCCCAGAATGGCCTACCAAAAGTCCGCACATACAGGATTTTGTGGAGGCATCACAAGAACCGCGACTTTGGCTGGATAAAGAATGCGAATATAGGGCCCGCGTAAGAACATTGAAAAAATAGGTCCATGATCTCCGGTTTGAAAGTAGTTTGCAGGCCGCTGCCGACGAAGGAGATAAAAAGAAGTTGGCCCGGGAAAATGAAACCTTGAAAACCCAAATCCGATAGATGAGAATGGATGCCGACAGACACCCAAGGAGTCGGTTTGATGAGGAATTGATAAATGAATTAAAAGGGCAACTCATCGAATGCCAAGAGGGTTTGGAAGAATCTGAAGCCAGGATGACAAGGATCAAGGCCAGATGGGCAAGAGGTACAGAAGAGCGGAAACTGCGTCTGCGGCAGATGAAGAGGGACTACGAGGGGAGCATCTCTATATTGAGAGAAATAATATCCACCCTCGAAGGATGTCTCTTCAGGCAAGCTAGAGACTTCAGAGCTGATAGGAAACGCTGTCATGACTTAATGGCGTGGATGGAAAAACAGATGCAGGAGTTTCAAGATCAACTCTTCCACAACGCTCGAGTGCTAGGGATGCGGAATCAACGAATAGAGCTATTACTTGTGGAAAGGGACAGAATCAGGGGAAGAATCGAAGATATGGGGCACTACATCACCATGAAGTGCCTAGCTTGTGAGGATATGTCCCGTACCACCTTCTCTGCTTCAATAATGATTTATGTCCACCAGATCCTGGAAGACTTGAAAGATCTACAGATGGGCCTTGCACCAAAGCCTGCGATGAGGCCGAACGGCGCCCCGCGGGCACCAAAATTTAAAGCCTTAAAACATTCTTAGTTTGAGTATATATTTTCTTTGTATTCAGAGTCTGTTGTCCTTTGGAGTTCGTGTTTCCTTTTTTTTGCATTAAAGTCTGTAGTCTGTTTCGAGTCTCCTTTAAAAAAATGCTTAGCCTTGTAATAAAAAGTTTTTGCTAATAAAAGTAGAAAATTCCAAAATTTGGTTTCTTTATTTTTTGCACTTGTGGCCAGAACTACGCTCGGTCTGATTCATGCGGGGTCATGATACGTAGGCAATCCACATAAGATTCGACCATCTTAAAACAAGGAAAAATAAAAGAAGGAAAATGAGAATAAAAAGAAAATTGAGAGGCGCCAAAAGAGGGGCACAACTATTAAAAGCCGGAATGACGCATGCAATCGAAGCGAATGTCATGATAGAAAGGGTTAAACTGCCTAGGTGCATTGCATCTCAACGTGCGATTGCCTGTTTGTTAAACTCTGAAAACTAACAAGTTTGTTGATTTTTTCATAAATTTCAAGCAGTTAGTTTACTTAGAGCGTACTGGCACAGTACCACTATCAGACCAGATCTAAGGTACCGATACCGGAAATAATGTCTAACCCTGATAGAGAAGGAAACCTTGAGGTAGAAGAGGTAGACGTACAATCTATGAAAGATGTGGTGTACAAATTGAAACAACAGATGGCTGAGATGTACCAAGCTTGGACAAGCGGTTAGCCAGCACCACCTTATCCTGCTAACCCCACTTTTCTCCCGACACTCGCCCAATCTCCGGAATGGCTTGTTTCGGAATCATCAATCAACTTCCCTACATATCAACAGCACCAGACAACCATCTCCCGGGCACCCGAAATGCCAAAAACAAACCCATACCCTCCACCACCAATTACCCCTATTTTCGTGGAACCTCCACCAGCCACACTTCATAGATCTTCCAGCGAAACCCGTGTTTCAAACTCAGGATCATCAGTATTATCCTTCTAAATCCACCTTTAAAGCATCTGAACCTTACCCGTTCCCTCTTCAACCTGACAACCCAAAAGTGCCCGAAAAACAGAACAAGAATCCCGAGCAGGAAGAAATGGCTCGAAAAGTAAAAAGCCTAGAGTAATCTTTCCGAAATATGCAGGGTCTGGGTGGCCAAGTCAGCGTGGCATATACGGATTTATGCCTGTTTCCAGACGTTCAGTTGCCAGCTGGGTTCAAGATGCCTAAGTTCGATCTATATGACGGGCATGGTGATCCAGTGGCACATTTGCGAGGGTTTTGCAGTAAGATGAGAGGAGCAGGTGGAAAAGATGAGTTGCTGATGGCGTACTTCAGCCAGAGTTTGAGCGGGTCCGCATTGGAGTGGTACACACGCCAAGACCATGGTAGATGGTACACCTGGGATGACTTGGAACAAGCATTTGCCGGCCACTTCCAGTATAATTTGCAAATCATTCCAGTTCGTTTGTCATTGATAAAGTTGGAGAAGAAACCTGGGGAGAGTTTCAGGGAGTACGACTTCCGTTGGAGGGAACAGGACGCAATGGTAGATCCCCCAATAAAAGAAGGAGAGATGGTCGATTACTTTCTACAAGCTTTGGAGCCAACTTACTTTGGTCACTTGGTGACGGCGATTGGCAAATCGTTCAATGAAGTTGTGAAAATGGGCGGTATGATTGAAGAGGGAATCAAGTCTAATAAAATAATGAGTTACTCGGCAATCAAAGCCACCACTCAAGCTATCCGGAGCGGCACAGGAGGTGTGCTCGGGAAAAAGAAGAAAGAAGAAGTAGCGACAGTCGAAGCAGGCAATTGGTCCAGATCTAGAGGCCCTTCACCCTACTACCAGCCCAGACCTCACCGCCCAAGCTACCCATACAACCCATATAGCCCTCCACAACCATACTACCCAGAGCCACATTTTTCCGTCCATCACGCCCAAATATATACCCAACCACCGGTTCATCAGTAATGGCGTGCACCGACTCTCCAGAATACATACCCACCCTCACAAAATACATATCAACCCCCAAGGGCCTACAGAAATCCTCCAGGGCCGAGTTTCCGTGGGAATCAAGCTTTCAGGAATGAGAGGGTACAAAAGTAGAGAACATTTACTCCGTTGGGAGAAACCTATACTACTCTATTCCACAAATTAAGGTAGTTAGGCCTGTTGAGTCCTGTTGAGCCCAAATTGCCAAATCCCCTTCCCAGAAATCTGGACCAAAAGCTGTGAATATTGTTCGGGGGCTCCCAGACATGATACTGAGAAATGTTGGAAGTTGAAGACTGCCGTGCAAGATCTTATTGACACAAATAGGATCGAGGTTCAGGCACCAGAGGCACCCAAAATCAATCAAAACCAATTGTCGGCGCACCATGAGGCCCACATGATCGAACTAGTGCACGAAGGATGGGAGCTCAAGAAACCCTCACAAACAGTAATGATGATCCGTGCCAGCCCAAAAGAAAAGTCGACTTGTGGAAAAGAAGTGGTACAGTTGGAAAGGATAGACAGTAAGCCAGTGATGGTGATGGGGAAGAGTTTGACTGTTGCTACAAAGAAGCGAGAGCCGGTCAAGGTAGTGCTGCAGGGAGTATCAAGCACACATATGGTAGTTGTGAAAGGGGTCCACATAGAACAGTTGTCATCAGGACAGTAAAGCAGTCACCGATAATCAATGAGAGAGTCGTGCCATGGAACTACAGTCAAGTGACGGTGATACATAAGGGAAAGGAAGTCGTGGAAGAAGTATGTGAGGCCCAGGGGTTAACTCGTTCAGGAAGGTGTTTTGCTCCCGCAAAGTTAAGAAGGGCCAATCCTGTAGCAATAAATAAGCCAGCGACGGAGGAAGAAGTGGAGGTGTTTTTGAAGAAGATGAAGGCCCAAGATTACTCCATCGTGGAGCAGCTGAGGAAAACCCCGGCACAAATCTCATTGCTATCATTACTAATCCATTCAGACGAGCACCGCCGGGCATTGATGAAAATTCTGAATGAAGCCCATGTGCCGGATAAGATCTCCGTGAACCATATAGATAAAATAGCAAACAAAATTTTGAGGTGAACCGAGTGACATTTTCTGACGATGAGTTGCCCGTGGAAGGTACAGAGCATAATAAAGCTCTCTATTTGACCGTGAAATGTGAAGACTCGGTAGTCACTCGAGTATTAATCGATAATGGGTCCAGTGCCAATATTTGCTCGTTGTCCACCTTGAACAAGCTGAAGGTTGATAACGATAAAATTCACAAGAACAATATCTGCGTTCAAGGGTTTGATGGTGGTGGTACAGACACAGTGGGTGACATCATACTTGAATTGACAATTGGCCCAGTCGAGTTCACCATGGAGTTTCAGGTGTTAGACATTGCAGTGTCGTATAATCTTCTTTTGGAGAGACCATGGATTCAAGCTGCCAAGGCAGTACCTTCTACATTACATCAGATGGTCAAGTTCGAGTGGGATAGACAAGAGATCGTAGTGCATGGAGAAGACAATACATATGCCGTGAGTGATGCCATCATACCCTTCATAGAGACTGATCATGACAAGGGGCTGTGGGTTTACCAGGTTTTTTATATGGCCTCAGTGGACAAAATTCCTGAGGGAGAAAGCATCCCACTTCCCAGAATAGCGGCTGCAACTGTCATGGTAGCCTCGGAGATGTTGAAGAATGGGTTTGTGCCAGGCAAAGGGTTAGGGGTTGATCTTCAGGGTATTATTCAACCGGTTTATTTGCCCAAGAATCTGGATACATTCGGGCTGGGGTTCAAGCCCACAGCGGCGGATGTGCGATGAGCCAAGAAGATGAAGAAAAGGGCATGGGTCTTTCCCAAGCCAATCCCACACCTGTCCCGATCTTTTGTCAGGCCGAGCATCAAAAGGCAATTGTTGTCCCAGGTTACAGGGCCACTGATTGGAATAAATGGAGATTTAGATGAAGGTTTTGAAAGATTATTCGCCGAAGTCAACATGGTAGAAGCTGGGGAAGGATCCAGCAAGGCAGATGTGCAGTTTGTAGGGCCTAAGGCCAAGATCAACAATTGGATGGCTACTCCTCTGCCCATGCGGATGGAGTCTTGGTAGTGGGCTTTGATTTTCTTTTATTTAGCTGGATTATTTCAGGGTTGTAATCCAGTTTTCTTTATTTTTGTATTCGGCAAAAAGTATGAAACCTTGTTATCATGTATTTCAATCAATGAAAGTTTCTCCTTTACTCTTTATCCTATTTTAATTTTGTTTTCTTCTTTCTCTTTTCTGAACAGTTCTCTTTATACTGGTTCTAATGACATGGCATGCACGATGGATCTTCAACCTAGTCTAAAAAATAAATCTGATTCCGAACTGGTAGTGCAAGAGGTAGAATATGATGATGAGTCGGAATACGATGAGGATGAAGCCTTCGAGGAAATTAATAGAGAGTTAAAACAATTTGAAGATAAATCCAAGCCCAACTTAAATGACACAGAAGCCGTCAATTTAGGGGATGCAGATGATATCAGGGAAACTAAAATAAGCATCCACATTGAACCAAACATCAGGGAAGAATTAATCAAAGCACTTATTAAATTCAAAGACGTTTTTGCATGGTCGTATGATGACATGCCGGGTTTGAGCACTGATTTAGTGGTTCACAAGTTAGACACTAACCCGGCATGCCCTCCCGTCAAGCAGAAATTGAGAAAGTTCAAAACAGACATGAGTGTGAAGATTAAGGAAGAAGTAACCAAGCAGCTGAATGCAAAGGTTATTCGGGTCACTTGATATCCTGATTGGTTGGCTAATGTGGTGCCAGTGCCGAAGAAAGATGGAAAAATTCGGGTATGTGTCGACTACCGCAATCTGAACAGAGCAAGCCCAAAGGATAACTTCCCGTTAACCAATATCCATATCTTGATCGATAATTGTGCCAAGCGTGAGATCGGGTATTTTGTGGATTGCTATGCTGGGTATCATCAGATTTTGATGGACGAGGAAGATGCAGAGAAGACGGCGTTCATCATGCCATGGGGAACTTATTGCTATCGGGTAATGCCGTCTGGTTTGAAGAATGCTGGACCAACATACATGAGGGCAATGACTACTGTGTTTCATAATATGATACACAAAGAGATTGAGGTATACGTGGATGATGTGATTATAAAATCCAAGCGGCAGGCAGACCACGTAGAAGACCTAAGGAAGTTTTTTCGAAGACTTCGAAGGTATGATATTAAGCTCAACCCTGCAAAATGTGCATTTGGTGTTCCATCTGGAAAGCTGTTGGGATTCATAGTCAGTCGGTGAAGCATTGAGTTGGACCCATCAAAGATCAAATCTATCCGAGAATTGCCACCGCCGAAGAATAAAACAAAAGTAATGAGTCTGTTGGGAAGGTTGAATTATATCAACAGGTTTATCGCTCAACTCACGGCGACTTGTGAACCCATTTTTCGGCTAATGAAGAAAGATGTTGCGGTAGAATGGACGAAAGAATGTCAGGAAGCATTTAACCAGATCAAGGGGTATTTATCAAATCCGCCTGTGTTGGTTCCACCTGAGCCAGGGAGACCACTGATTCTTTATCTAACGGTTTTGGAGAACTCGTTTGGATGTGTACTGGGGCAACATGATATCACAGGAAGGAAGGAGCAGTCCATCTATTATCTCAGCAAGAAGTTTATGGTTTATGAGGTTAAGTACACCCAACTTGAGAAGACATGTTGCGCCCTAACTTGGGTGGCACGAAAGTTGAAGCATTATTTGTAATCTTATACTACTTACCTCATATCTCGTCTAGACCCATTGAAGTATATTTTCCAAAAGCCTATGCCCACAGGGAGATTGGCAAAATGGTAAATATTACTCACGGAATTCGACATCATCTATGTGATGAGGACGGCAATGAAATCCCATGCATTGGCCGATCACTTGGCTGAGAATCCGGTTGATGAAGAATACGAGCCATTAAGGACGTATTTTCCCGATGAAGAAGTGATGCATGTCGATGAGATGGAGTTGATTGAGGAACCAGGGTAGAAACTTTTCTTCGATGGAGCTGCAAATGCAAAGGGAGTTGAAATAGGAGCAGTACTTATTTCTGAAATAGGGCATCATTATCCTGTTACGGCTCAACTACGTTTCTATTGTACAAACAACATGGCTGAGTATGAGGCATGCATTTTGGGCTTGCGGTTAGCTGCGGACATGGATTTCCAGGATTTTTTGGTCTTGGGAGACTCAGACCTCTTGGTACATCAAATTCAAAGTGAATGGGAAATGCGAGATTTGAAGCTCATACCATATCGACAATGTTTGCACGATCTATGTCAACATTTTTGATCAGTGGAGTTTAAGCATATCCCAAGAGTTCATAATAAGGTTTCCGATGCTTTGGCTACCTTAGCATCAATGTTGCATCACCCAGACAAAATTCATGTTGACCTGCTGCATATTCAGGTTCATGATCAGCATGCTTATTGTAACATGATAGAGGAAGAAATGGATGGCGAGCCATGGTTCTATAACATCAAGGAGTACCTCATGATGGGGATATACCGGAGCAGGCTACCGGAGATCAAAAGAGAGCCATTCGACGATTGGAAAATGGATTTTTCCTTAGTGGAGGAGTGTTGTACAAAAGAACACCGAACTTGGGGTTACTGAGATGTATAGATGCTAGTCAAGCCGCGACAGTTATGACAGAGGTACATTCTGGAGTTTGTGGGCCACATATGAGCGGATATGTATTGGCGAAGAAGATTCTTCGAGTAGGGTATTATTGGCTCACTACGGAGCATGATTGTATCGATTTTGTACGGAAATGCCATCAGCGTCAGATACACGGAGATCTGATTCATTCTCCACCAACAGAATTACACATGATGTCAGCACCATGACCCTTTGTTGCATGGGGCATGGATGTCATTGGACCCATCGAGTCGGCAGCTTCCAACGGTCATAGGTTCATTCTGGTAACAATCAACTATTTCACCAAGTGGGTTGAAGCTAAAACTTTCAAGTCGGCAACCAAGAAGGCAGTGGTGGATTTTATTCATTCCCATATCATCTGTAGATTTGGGATCCCAAAGGTGATAATCACGGATAATGGTGCTAATCTTAATAGCAATTTGATGAAAGAAGTATGTCAACAATTTAAGATTACACACCAAAATTCCACCCCATATCGTCCCAAAGCAAATGGAGCGGTTGAGGCAGCCAACAAGAATATAAAGAAGATATTGAGGAAAATGGCAGAAGGGTCCAGACAATGGCATGAAAAGTTACCATTTGCATTGTTGGGTTATCGCACAACTGTTTGTACTTCAGTAGGTGCAACTCCTTATTTGTTGGTATACGGAACTGAAGGAGTGATACCTGCAGAAGTTGAAATTCTGTCTCTCCGGATTGTCGCTGAGGCTGAGATTGATGACGATGAGTGGGTCAAAGCCCAATTGGAGCAATTGAGCTTGATTGATGAAAAGAGATTGGCAGTAGTGTGTCATGGCCAATTATATAAAAAAAAGGATGGCAAGAGCATATAATAAAAAGGTGTGTCCTAGGAAATTTGAAGTAGGACAGCAAGTGTTGAAGTGGATCCTGCCACATCAGGCTAAAGCAAAGGGCAAGTTCGCCCCGAATTGGCAAGGACCCTTTATTGTGACCAGAGTACTATCCAATGGCGCTTTATGCTTGACATATGTCGAAGGAAGATGTATCGACATGGCTATTAATTCTGATGTAGTCAAGAGATATTATGTATGATTTCTTGGATTGTAATTTTTGATTGTTTGTTTGTTTGTACTTGGCATTTATCGGAGAATGAAATGACGGAGGCAATTTGTTCTTCTATCCAAACACTTTAACCTTTGTCTTCGTTTTTTAGCATTATTTATTCTTTCATACCCCTCTCTTGGAATCGTTAATTAAAAAAGGAGAAAAAAAATAACAACAAAACAAAAGAAAAGTCACAAGAAAGAAAACAAAGGAATCGTGTGAACTACGTTCGACCTGATTCCTCAAAGAGGAAAAGTAGACGCCTCATGGCTCGGTCATAATGTAACAAAAATAAAAAGATACCCAAGATAGAAAATTGGGGCAGAAGTTGTGTTTGTAATTTTGGGAAAAGAAGTTTGATTCCAAGAGTTGTAATGTTTTACCCATCAAAGTTATTTTGAATTTTTGATATCCTTTTCTTTTAGCCCCACACCAAAACCCATATTGACGTCCAAAAAAGACCTCCCGATCAGTATCCGAGAGGTGTCAAGTCAGGAAAATGGAAGTCGAGAACAACACTTTGATCCCCAGCAGAAAGAGGATCAGAGGTTGAAGAGAATTCATAGCCAAAAAGAATCCTCAGCATAGAGAGTCTTATCAGTAACACTCCAATCCCCAGCTGAAAAAAAAATGAGAGAGTTATTCGTGAAAATCTTCACAAGCACCATAAGGCGACGGGAGTTAAGAGAAATGAGAGAGTCTTATTAGTGAAAACCCCTCGAAGGACACTATAAGGCGACAAAGATGTTAAAAGGGGGCAAATAAGATAAGATCGACAGAAAGGATCCGCCGAGGCATCAAGCAGAACAAGTCGTTGGATCGGCAAAAGAGTTGGGTTACAGGGCCTTTGAAATGCAAAGTAAGGCCATCAGAAAGATTGATTGATATAAACAGACTGGGTTGTTGAATCCGGAATGCACGACATGATCATTGGGATCGTCTACACCGTCCAGATAAGTTCTTTTCCTTTTTCTTCCTCCAGCAGTTGTTTAGAAATATTTTTCTTTTTCTATCTTTTAAAAATCATCATTTTCGTTTCTTTGGTTTGAGATTTTTCAATAAGTAGTTTGTTTTTTTAGAAGGATTTTCAGAGCTTACTACCCGTTTCCAAGATAGTGCAAAACAAAAATGTAGATAGGACAGTCCCAAGATAATACAATGGAACGAGAAATACGTTTGTTGCAAGACCAAAATAATGGATTGGTCTAGGGTTTTGGGGAAAATATAGAGCGAAGGTGAGAAAACAAAATCATCAAGAAGGTCGGAGGGTATCGGCTAAGTCGTTGTAAGAGCAAGAGGAATATCAGCCCTATGAGGAATATCATCCCCTGCAGATAAAATCATCCCCATCAAGCTTTGATAGCATAATGGAACGCAAAGAAGGAAAGGATAAAGGGAAAGACCATCCCCAGCAGGAGTGGCACAACACCTCACCATATTTTAAACTAACAAATTTTCTTTGATTCGAAGCAGGTAAAGGAAAAAACATTGATGGCAGAAAGGCATGCCACAGGGAAGATTATCAAACAGGGGCAGAAAATTTTCCTTTTATTTTGAAAATTTTCTGGAAGTCAGGTATCCACTTGGAGAAGAAGAAATAAAACACCAACTTTAAGTAAAGTGGTCTTGGAAGAAGAAAGAAAACACCAACTTTAAGTAAAGTGGTCTTGGAAGAAGAAAAATAACACCAGTCTTAAGGGAAATGGTCTTTGAACCAGTGTTATCCCTAGCAGTTTTGAAAGGAGGAAAACAACAAGTTTTAATGAAAGAAGTTGTATCCCCAGCGGACTGAACAAAAGGATGAAACCTGTGTTCAGAAAAAGCAAAAGGCAGTGTCATCTCCAACAACTTTCAGACGAACGAAACGCAAGTTTTGAAGGAAGTTTTGAAAGAGGAAGATAACATAGTTAAAAAAAAGGAAAGAAGAAAAGGGATTCCCTAGCAGTGTTGAGAGAAAATAAAAGTTTTGAAGGAAGTAGAAAAGGAGGGGAAGAAAGGAGATTTCCCCAGCCGTATTATCCCCAGCAGGTAAGTAAATAATTCCAGCAGTGTTATCCCCAGCAGTTAAGAGGGAAGACAACACGAGTTTTGAGGGAAGCAGTTCTGAAAGGAGGTAATTCAAGTAGATTGTTTAGGATGAAAGTGGGGACAACAGTAATAGAATGTAGATGAAGTGTTGTTGATGTCGGGAGCCCGCCCGTAAAATGGAGGCATTACCTTTTTTAAGTTGAATATTGAAGTTGGGAGCCCGCCCGTATAACAGAGGAATACATTTTAAGTTGAAAGTTGAAGTCGGGAGCCCGCTCGTATAATAGAGGAATACATTTTAGTTTTAAGGTTGAAGTCGGGAGCCCGCCCGTATAACAGAGGAATACATTTTAAGTTGAAGGTTAAAGTCGGGAGCCCGCCCGTATAACAGAGGAATACATTTTAAGTTGAAGGTTAAAGTCGGGAGCCCGCCCGTATAACAGAGGAATACATTTTAGTTTGAACGTTGAAGTTGGGAGCCCGCCCGTATAACAGAGGAATACATTTTAGTTTGAAGGTTGAAGTCAGGAGCCCGCCCGTATAATAGAGGAATACATTTTAAGTTGAAGTTTGAAATCGGGAGCCCGCCCGTATAACAGAGGAATACATTTTAGTTTGAAGGTTGAAGTCGAGAGCCCGCCCGTATAACAGAGGAATACATTTTAAGTTGAAGTTTGAAGTCGGGAGCCCGCCCGTTTAACAGAGGAATACATTTTAAGTTGAAGGTTAAAGTCGGGAGCCCGCCCATATAACAGAGGAATACATTTTAAGTTGAAGTTTGAAGTCAGGAGCCCGCCCGTATAACAAAGGAATACATTTTAAGTTGAAGGTGGAAGTCGGGAGTCCGCCCGTATAACAGAGGAATACATTTTAAGTTGAAGTTTGAAATCGGGAGCCCGCTCGTATAACAGAGGAATACATTTTAGTTTGAAGGTTGAAGTAGGGAGCCTGCCCGTATAACAGAGGAATACATTTTAAGTTGAAGTTTGAAGTCGGGATCTAACCCGTATAACAGAGGAATACATTTTAAGTTGAAGATTGAAGTCAGAAGCCCCGCCCGTATAACAGAGGAATACATTTTAAGTTGAAGATTGAAGTCGGGAGCCCGCCCGTATAACAGAGGAATACATTTTAAGTTGAAGGTTGAAGTCGGGAGCCCGCCCGTATAACAGAGGAATACATTTCAAGTTGCAAATTGAAGTCGGGAGCCCGCCCGTATAACAGAGGAATATATTCCAAGTTGAAAATTGAAGTCGGGAGCCCGCCCGTATAACAGAGGAATACATTTTAAGTTGAAGTTTGAAGTCGGGAGCCCGCCCGTATAACAGAGGAATACATTTTAAGTTGAAGATTGAAGTCGGGAGCCCGCCCGTATAACAGAGGAATACATTTTGAGTTGAAGGTTGAAGTTGGGAGTCCGCCCGTATAACGGAGGAATATATTCAAGTGTTGAAATGAGTAAAGCAGAGGATTACAGCAAGATCCCCAGCATAAATTCAAATCCAGAAATTGAAAGAAAGGCAACAGTGTTCGGAAGAAGGCAGTTCAAGCTTCGGAAGGAAAATTGTTCGAAGAAGGAAATAAGCAGTTCAAGTTCGGCAATTAAGAAAGGCCGACAGGTCAAGACAGAAATGAAGAAACATCAGAGGAGATTGTAATTCATAGACTAGTTTAGTCTAGCTTCTTATTTTCATTTTAGCCTGGTGTAATAAGGAGATCGGTAGTCAGTAGCGGCAACAGCAACAACAACAACAGCAAAATCACAGTTTCATGGTAGTCCCAGCTACCAAAAATTCCCGAACTACATTGACCTGATTCCCTTTTAGCCAAGGATATGTAGGAGACCTTTTGAAGCGAAGGTTCGGTCAAATCTTTCAAAATGCTTCACACGGAGTACTCAAACGGGCAAAAATCGCTTGTATCCGCTCACTTTGTCTTTGCACAAAAACTCTTTGTGTTTTCGGGCAAAGAGGGGCAGCTGTGAGCACGTGATTTTTGCCCTACGAGAACTACTCCCAAAAAATTCAAAATAAAATAATTGTTGTTTGTTTGCAATTGTTGTGAATTTTGTGTTATTGTTTGCATTTGTCGTTGCATGTTTATTTGTTTCAATTATGGAAAATACAAAAATATATCGCATTTGCA
>MU786585.1:15797-90170 GCA_026770625.1 Nicotiana glauca | reverse complement strand
TCTTCCTTTTGTATTTTTGTATTTTATTTTCCTTTTCTAATTTTATTTATTTTCTGATTTTATTTGATTGTTAAATTAATTAGATTCTAAAATTTATTTAATATCTATTTTATAGTAGTTTTCAATTGAAACACTAAAAATGCTATTTTTTGATTTTTCTTTAATTTGTTTCCAAAATAAATTAGTACTAAAATTAAAAATTCAAATGTATATGCATATTTTTTATATTTTTTAATATGAATTATTAGGCAACTAATTAACACAAAAATGCAACAAAATTGTAAAAATAATGAAAAATTATTTTGTTTGGATTTTAGGAATAATTTGCTTAGGGCAAAAATCACGTGCTCACAATGACCAGACCTGTTCTGGTCTACACATAAATTAATATTTGGTCTCTAATATTGGATTTTAGCGGGATAGGGGCGGGAATTGATGAAAACTAAAAGTAAAAAAAATGAAATTAAGCTCTAAAATTTCACAGTGTCCCTCCAGATTGCTTTTCACCCTAAAATCTCTCAAATACTTTCAGCGTAAAATCCCTAAGAGACTACTGAACTCGCCTTCAAAATTCAAAATCCCTAACACTGCTAAACTCCTTAAAAATTTAGAAGGTCAAAAACTCTAAGAAAAGGTTGCAAAGACCTCTGTTCAATTTCTTCTTTGGGGGCCACTAAATCTTGGAGGCCGCTTGTCACGACCCTAAACCCACATCCGGGGTGTCACTAGTCATGAGCATCCACTAAGGTCTAGCTACATCTGACGAAATATGGAATGTACTAAGTACAGACTAATAGAACAAAGAGGGAGAAAAGCAGTGCTGCGGTCGCCAGCAGCTACCTTGCTAAACTCTGATGACTCTGCCTCTGATCAACCAATACTCGCTACCGGGTTCAGAAATACCTGAACCTGCACACAAGGTGCAGGGAGTAAAGTCAGTACTCCAACTCACTGAGTAATAAAGGTAAATAACAACTGAGCAGTAAGAAATAACGTAAAGCATATCAACATGATGTATAGAAGCAGTATAAAACCATTTAAGAAAGCAATAAAGCTGTGAAATCTCTTAAAAATATCTTAGCTCAATTTAAACTTCTTTGAAAATGACTTTTTCAACAGTTACGCAAATGAATGCAAAATATTTAGTGCAGAGAAGCACAGAAATCCGCCCCTCGGGCACATATACCATAGTTTAACAGGTAAAATGATAAGTAAATATGAAAGATAAACACATAAAAGTTTGCCCCTCGGGCACAATGTCAATAACTCTGCCCCTCGGGCAATATCTCAGAATAATACCAGCCCCTCGGGCAATCGCATAGACTGTTATCATCCCCTCGGGCTATCACATAGTATAATATCAGCCCCTCGGGTTATATCTCACATCACAATGGGTACCCGCACTCACTGGGGGTGTACAGACTCCGAGAGGGGCCCCTTACGGCCCAAGCTCAATATCAAGCCACCTCGTGGCATCAAATCTAGGCCCTCGTCCTCATATCAGTCAAGCCACCTCGTGGCATATATATTTCAGTCCCTCGGCCTCATAAACAATATCAACAAGCCACCTCGTGGCGTACATATCTCAGTCCCTCGGCCTCAAATCAGTATCAGTGTTTCCTCACAACTAGGCCCTCGGCCTTACTCGGTCAAAAATAGTCACAAGCCCATCGGGCATTAGTAAAAGCAGTATTTCTTAGCCCAAAACATCATTTAAAATATTATTTAAGTCTCAAAACTGAGTGAAAATGGCTGAGTAGTTAAAACAGTGAAAAATAACATCACTGAGTTCAATTAATAAGTCAAAATAGTGAGGAAAGAGTAAGTAAAAATTCCCAAAGGGTTCAAATAGTTGGCACGAAGCCCAAATATGGCAATCAGCCCAAACCATGATGATAACAATAAGTTTCAGTCAAATACGTGGTAAAATCATCAATCGGGATGGACTAAGTCACAATCCTCAATGGTGCTCTACCCCACGCTCGCTATCCGACATGCAAGTCACCTCAACATAGCACTACGATGTGCAATCCGGGGTTTCAAACCCTCAGAGCATCATTTACAATCATTACTCACCTCGAACCGGCTAAATATCTAGCTCGCGATGCCTTTGCCCCTTGAATCGGCCTCCACGCGTGTCGAATCTATTCAAATTAGAACGATTACGTCACAATATGCTAAGATAACAAAGCCCAAGCGAAAAAAATCAAAAAATACCAAAAAACCCAAAATTAGCAAAACCCGAGCCCTGGGCCCACTTCTTGAAACTTAAAAATATTTTCATCAACGGGTTCCTATCTCCCCACGAGTTCATAAATACCAAAAGTTCTAAAATCCTACCCCAATTGGTCCTCCAAATCCCATAATCAAAATCCAAAATTCCAAGCCCTAGTTCTTCCATTTTTTGTTCAAGTCTTCATGAATTTCTAGGTGGATTTCATAATAGAATCGAGTTTTAAGTCAAAGAAACTTAACTCAAGTCGCTCCCCCTTGAATCCCTCGATAGTCTCCTTCAAGAAGCTCTCAAAATGATTAACTATGGAGGAAAATAGACCCAAAATTGCGGATGAAAGACTTAAAACATTCTGCCCAGGTCTGACCCTTCCTTCTTCGTGATCGCGGTCAACACCTCGCGATCGCGATGCGCAAACTAGCTTTGACTGAAAAAATTGCCTTAAGCGAATGCAACGTTCCAGACGCGAACGCGATGCCCATTCCACTTAAACCTACACGAATGCGGAAGCCCTCACGCGAAGGCGTTGAATAAATCGCCTTGGACCAATTTGCCTCCAATACTTCTTCGCGATCGCGTAAATCCACTCGCAAACGCGATGAGATCCCTTCTCTAGCCTTTGCGAACGTGTAGCTCACAAAACTCAACCCTTCGCGAACATAAGCTCCCCTTCGCGAACGTGAAGGCCAAATTACCTGTAACTGCTGGGCTGATTTTCTGCAATTTCTCAAACTAAAAAATGGTCTGATTGACCACCCGAAACTCACTCGAGGCCCCCAGGACCTCAACCAAAAGCACAAACACATCCTAAAACCTTATTCAAACTTGTTCCAATTATCAAAACACCTCAAACAACATCACACTACTCAAAACACATCGGATTCAAGCCTAAGTTTCTAAAATCTTCTGAAATACGCTTTTGATCAAAAACCCAACCAAAACATGTCCGAATGACCTGAAATTTTGCATACATATCCCAATTTACATAACGAAGCTATAGAAACTCTTAGAATTCCATTCCGACCCTTGGATCAAAATCTCACCTACCAACCGAAAATTACCAAAATATCAACTTCGCCAATTCAAGCCTAATTCTACTTCGGACCTCCAAAACTCATTCCGATCACACTCATATGTCACAAATCATCTCCCAAAGCTAACTAAACCATCGGAACTCACATCCAATACCTCTAACACATAATTCAACATCCGGTTGACTTTTTCAACTTAAGTCTTCTTTAAAAAGACTAAATTTCTCAAACCTTATCAAAATCATTTCGGACTCGATCCGACCAACCCGATACCACAAAACACGTATAATGAAGCATAAAATAGCAGAAATAGGGGAAATAGAGCGGTAAATCATGAGACAACTGGCCGGGTTGTCACACCGGTAAACCTCCAAAGTACTTTACACAAATTATACTATTGGATTATCCGCTAAACAAGAGTAAGTTCAATTTCTTTCTCTTTGATATGTTCTATTTTTTTTCTTCTTCGTGTTATTTTCCCTTTGAATCAGAAATCGAAAAAAGATTTCTTCAATTTTTTGTTTCTTTATTTGTTTTCTACAACTTAGAACTCTATATATGCAGTGTCACAATTCGGGTTTTTCAATTTCTTCAATTTGAATCAGAAATCGCAAAAGGGTTCTTAAATTTCTTTCTCTTTTATTTTTTGTTTCTATATGTAGAAATCTCTCTTACTAATTGACCTTTTAGGTTTTTCTCTTTATACAGTTTTGTTTATTGAAAATGTAGAATGAAGCTAAGTTAAAAGAAGTTGCTTTTATAATGATTTTAAAATAATATTTACAGCACAAAAAGCATAATTTTCATTAAGAAATCATGTTTGCAAAGTCACATAGTTCCTGTAAAAGCAATATACTATATAATGATTGAAGTTGAGATTTTTGATAATATTACATTTTGTACTTTTGGTGTTTCGTAAAAATCTGACCTAACACTGTTATGGAGAAATCTTTAGTACCATTTTGCAGCTTATTGGTTGTTTTGAATAGCGATCTTATTTGTGTGAGTGATAAAAGTGAGATTATTGGGTTTAAAATTGGGTGATCTTTATTGTGTGAGGAGAAATTTGTACAAAAGAGGGGCTGTTTGGTTGCTCGTAAAATCATCAGACATCGAAAAATGTCAAGCAATCTAGAACTGAAATTTCACCAAAAATGGGTATTGGTTGCTTATATTAGGACTGCAACAGAATATAGGATGATCCTCGTAATGTTGTGTGAAGGTCAATGTTTTGAGCATTAAATTAATCATGTTCACAAGATACTACTGTTAGTTGTTAACTGTTTTCCTACACTTTCCAGAATATATGTTGTGCAATAAAAAGGAAACACATTATCCTGAACAACAGAAAATCTAAAATACATCCAAGTACAATTTTTCCTTCTATCCTTCTCCTAGTTCTGCCTTATTTTGCCACCCAGAAGTGAACCTAGATGACACTAACATAGTAATGATTAACTATATTAACTATTATAATATAGGCTCTATTTTGATTCTAGTTATAATGTAAGTTTTACTTTGATTGGAAAAGAAAATATTTGATGGAGCAGAAAATATAGTTTTTCACTAAGTTAACAAATTTCGGTGTTGGATTTTGATTATGTTAAAGATAAATAGCATTTCATGTTCTTGTTCTTACCTGTAGTTTATTTTAGTTGTCCTTAGGATATGGTTGAACTTCATACTTCAAATATATATATATATATGTCAAGACCCGAATTTCCCACCCACGGGAGTCGTGATGGCGCCTACTAATGAGAGCTAGGCAAGCCAACTACTGATTACCTTTCCATTAATGATCTAACCCATTTTAACAATTAACGGCAAAATATGACAGCAACAAAATTCAATAATAAGCGGAAGTCTTAGCATTATATAAAACTGAATAGAAATGCAAAAAGTTCAACAAAATTCTCTACCCAATATTTGTGTCACTGTACTCACGAACTGCTAAGAATACTAAATACAACTTCTGAAAGAAACACAAATTGTTTGTCTCGACACAATAGGATAACAGACTAAAAGAGAAGATAAGGGAGACGTCGTGCCTGCGGACGCCTGCAAGGCTACCTCGGGTCTCGCTGGACTGAAGGCCTGCTCCCACATTAATGTTGCTGCTGCTGCTGTCCGAAACCTGGATCTTACAAAATAGCACAGAGTGTAGTATTAGCACAACCGACCCCATGTGATGGTAAGTGTCTAGCCTAACCCCGACGAAGTAGTGACGAGGCTAGACTAGACTACCACATAAATCTGTGCAATTATATATATATACAGCGAAATCAAAATACAAGGCCAGTAAAAAATATGGGGGGGACATGCTGTGGGGAGGTAAAGTTTCAAGTATAAATTGACTGATATCAAGGAAAAACACAACTCATCCAACAACAAGAAACAGAGATCAACAAGTGCACGGCATCACCCTTCGTGCTTTTTCTCTCACCCTCACCAAGCAATAGTATATCAAACGTGCACGGCATCACCCTTCGTGGTTTTACTCTCATACCTCACATGTAATCAATAAAATCGGCACGGAATGGCACATCGTGCGGCACAGCATCACCCTTCGTGCTTTACACTCTTTCCTCACAAGAAGCAAACAATGCACGGCATCACCCTTCGTGCTTTAACACTCTTCCTCACCCAATCAACAATTACAAACAAGGGCAAGGGAAATAATAAAACGATAATGGAAATCCCGGCAAGGGAATACAAGCAAATAATTAAAAACCCGGCAAGGGCACAACATCAATAATCAACAACATCCCGGCAAGGGAATAAATCATTACCTCTTTCTCTTTCTTTCACTTTCATCTCATAGTTCACATTACCACTTGAGCCAGTGCTCCAAGGATTTACTTATCTCATATACCTTCACAATTTACATTTCAACTCGAGCCAATTCTCCACGAAGTTCAAAGATCACAATTTCTTTCACAAGCTCTTTATAACATATACAAGTCATCAATTAAGCATGGAAGGCATAACAACATCCAAACTATTCGCAAAATAAGGACTCACGGTCATACTAGACACCAATGTATAGATACTCGTCACCATGCCTATACATCGTACTCGACAACTAGCATGTAGCAAATAAGAGTCAACTCCTATTCTCTCAAGCTAGGGTTAAACCAAACACTTACCTCAAAGCCTTGAACTCAACTCAACCCTCAACTATGGCTTTACCCCGTGAATCCACCTCCAATCCACTTGAATCTATCCACAAATTACTTAATTACTTTAATAGACATTAAATGAACCAATTTGAATGCATAAAAATGAATTTCCCAAAATTTTTTCCCAAAAATTCCAAAATCGCCCCCAAGCCCACAAGGTCAAAACACAAGGTTCGAACCAAAACCGGTTACCCATTCCCCCACGAACTCAAATATGTAATTTGTTTTGAAATCGGACATCAAATTGAGGTCCAAATCCATAATTTTTTAAAAAACATGGGTTCTACGCAAAACCCCCAATTTCACCCATGAAAATCATTGATGTTAAGTGAAAAACATGTTAAATGTTGTTAATGATTGAAAAAAATGAGTAAAAATTAACTTACAATTGATTTGGAGATGAAAGATTTCATGAAAAATCGACTATGGGTGTTTGAGTTTGAGAAAATGTGAAAAATGAAGCTCAAAATCGGTTAAGTATAAAATATATTGGGCTGCGGATATGGGAAATACGAAACTGAGTTCACAATTGCGAACCCTACAAGCATGGGAAACGCGACATTTTTGTTCGCATTTGCGAACTCAGGCCTATCAGGGGACCTTCGCATTTGCGAATAAGGTCCCGCATTTGCGAACCCTTGACCTTCGCATTTGCGAGGAATGGCTTCGCATTTGCGAACATTGACAGGCCTGGGCTAGTTTTGCATTTGCGAACCAGCCTTTGCATTTGCGAGAGCTGGACCTTCGCATTTGCGAATGCTGGCTTTGCAAATGCGAAGCCTGTAGATCAGTGATACCAGATTCTCCAAAAATGCAAAAATACAATCCGACACCTATCCAAAACTCACCCGAGCCCTCGGGGCTCCTTACCAAATATGCAGACAACTTCAATAACATCCTACGGACTTACTCGTGCGATCAAATTGCCAAAATAACATTAAAAACAACGAATCAAACCTCAAAATCACAAGTTTTTTCCTCAAACTTCATAAACTTTAAAATTTAGAGTTATAAGTCCGAAACACGTCAAACGACGTCCGATTTCAACCAAACTTTACATAAGGCGCTTAAACCATATATAGGATTTGTACCGGGCGCCGGAACCAAAATGCGGGCCCGATACCACAGTCTTTTAATCAAATTTCATTTCCAATTTTCTTAATTATTTCCAGAAAAACAATTTTACACAATAATTTATTTCTCAGGCTTAGGACCTCGGAATTCGATTCCGGGCATACGCCCAAGTCCCATATTTTCCTACGGACACTCCGAGATCGTCAAATTACGGGTCCGGGTCCGTTTGCCCAAAATGTTGACCGAAGACAAATTTAATCAATTTAATATCAAAATTTAGCATTTTTCTCACAGAATTCATATTTAAGCTTTCCGGCTACGCGCCCGGACTGTGCACGCAAATCGAGGTAACCCCAAATGAGATTTTCAAGGCCTAAGAAGCACAGAATGAGTAAGGAAACAAGTGATGAACCCTTTGCATCGTCACATTCTCCACATCTAAAACAATCGTTTGTCCTCGAACGGACAAAAGAAAGAAGTACCTGAGTCGGGGAAAAGATGAGGATAACAACTCTGCATATCAGACTCGGACTCCCGGGTCGATGCCTCAGGAGGCTGACCTCTCCACTGAACACGAACCGAAGGAAAACTCTTGGATCTCAACTGACGAACCTTCCAGTCCAAAATAGCTACCGGCTCTTGCTCATAAGATAAGTCCTTGTCCAACTGGACAGTGCTGAAATCTAACACGTGAGCTGGATCGCCGTGATACCTCAGAAGCATGGATACATGAAAAACTGGATGCACGGCTGATAAGCTAGGCGGCAATGCAAGTCTATAAGCCACCTCTCCCACTCGATCAAGAATCTCAAACGGACCAATGAACCTAGGGCTAAGCCTGACCTTCTTCCCAAATCTCATCACGCCCTTCATAGGCGACACTCGGAGCAATACCCGCTCACCAACCATGAAAGCTACAAATCGAACCTTATGATCTGC
The DNA here is from genome assembly GCA_026770625.1 of Nicotiana glauca. Taxonomy (NCBI): domain Eukaryota; kingdom Viridiplantae; phylum Streptophyta; class Magnoliopsida; order Solanales; family Solanaceae; genus Nicotiana; species Nicotiana glauca. The sequence continues at coordinate 81,714 of MU786585.1, read as the reverse complement.
ATAGCTCTTTTGCCTAGACTGAGCTGAATGAAGCCTATCCTGAATGATCTTGACCTTGTCCAAGGCCTCCTGAACCAAAATTCGTACCTAACAACCGAGCCTCTCCCGGCTCAAACCATCCAACCGGAAACCGATATCGCCTACCATATAAAGCCTCATAAGGAGCCATCTGGATGCTCTACTGGTAGCTGTTGTTGTAGGCAAACTCCGCTAAAGGCAAGAACTGATCCCACGAACCTCCAAAATCAATAACACAAGCTCGGAGCATATACTCCAATATCTAAATAGTCCACTCAGACTGACCGTCCGTCTGGGGATGAAATGCTATGCTCAAATCTACCCGTGTGCCCAACTCTCGCTGAACTGCTCTCAAGAAGCGTGAGGTAAACTACGTACCCCGATACGAAATAATACACATGGGCACACCATGAAGGCGAACAATCTCCCGAATACAGATCTCAGCGAACCTCTCAGAAGAATAGGAGACTGCCAAAGGAATGAAATGTACTGACTTGGTCAGCCTATCAACAATGACCCATATCGCATCGAACTTCTTCCGAGTCAATGGAAGCCCAGTAACAAAATCCATAGTAATCCGCTCCCACTTCCACTCGGGAAGCTCCATCCTCTGAAGTAAACCACCAGGCCTCTGATGCTCGTACTTAACCTGCTGACAATTCAAACAACGAGCCACATATGCTACGATATCCTTCTTCATCCTACGCCACCAATAATGCTACCTCAAGTCCTGATACATCTTCGCGGCCCCCGAATGAATAGAGTACCTGGAACTATGGGCCTCCTCCAAAATCAACTCTTGAAGCCCATCCACATTGGGAACACATACTCGCCCCTGCAATCTCAAAACTCCATCCGCATCTAAGGTAACCTACTTGGCACCTCCTCGCTGCACCGTGTCTCTAAGGGCACACAAATAGGGATCATCAAACTGCCGATCACGGATACGCTCCAATAATGAAGAACGAGAGACCGTGCAAGCTAACACACGACTAGGCTCAGAAACATCCATTCTCACGAACTGATTGGCTAGAGCTTGAACATCCAAAGCAAACGGCCTCTGACTGACCGGAATAAAAGCAGGACTGCCCATGCTGGCCGACTTTCTACTCAAAGCATCGGCCACTACATTGGCCTTCCCCGGATGATAAAGAATGGTGACACATAATCCTTCAACAACTCCAACCACCTCCTCTGCCTCAAATCCAAATCCTTTTGCTTGAACAAGTACTGAAGACTCTTGTGATCAGTGAACACCTCACACGTCACACCATACAAATAATGCCTCCAGATCTTCAATGCGTGAACAATGGCTGCCAACTCTAGATCATGCACTGGATAGTTCTTCTCATAAATCTTCAACTGTCTCGAAGCATAGGCAATGACCTTGCCATCCTGCATCAACACTGCTCAAGCCTAATATGGGAAGCATCACAATAGACTATATAGGGCCCTAAACCCGTGGGCAAAACCAATACCGGTGCTGTAGTCCGAGCTGTCTTGAGCTTATAAAAGCTTGCCTCACACTCATCTGACCATCTAAACTAGGCACCCTTCTGGGTCAATCTTGTCATCGGGGCTGCAATAGATGAAAATATCCTCCACGAACCATCTGTAGTAGCCTGCCAAACCCAAGAAACTCCGAATCTCTGCAGCTGATGCTGGTCTAGGCCAGTTCTTGACTACCTCTATCTTCTTCGGTTCCACCAGAATACCCTCTACTGATACAACATGACCCAGAAACGCAACTGAACCCAACCAGAATTCACACTTCGAGAACTTAGCATATAATTGACTATCCCTCAGAGTCTCAAGAACCACTCTAAGGTGCTGCTCGTGCTCCTCCTTGTTGCGGGAGTATATCAATATATCATCATGAACGCTATCATGAATGAATCCAAATAAGGCCTGAACACTTGTTTTATCAAGTCCATGAAAGTTGCGGGGGCATTTGTCAACCCGAATGACATAACCAAGAACTCATAATGTCTATACCGAGTGCGGAAAGCTGTCTTAGGGACAGCGGATGCCCTAATCCTCAACTCATGGTACCCGAATCACAAGTCGATCTTGGAGAATACCCTGGCACCCTGAAGATGGTCGAAAAAATCATCAATCCTCGGCAGTAGATACTTATTCTTGACCGTTACCTTGTTCAATTACTGGTAATCAATACACATCCTCATTGTCCCATCCTTCTTCTTGACAAATAATACCGGAGCACCCCAAGGAGACACACTGGGTCTAATAAAACCCTTTTTAAGCAAATCCTGCAATTGCTCTTTTAACTCCTTCAACTCCGGCGGGGCCATACGATATGGCGGAATAGAAATGGGCTGAGTGTCCGGAACCAGATCAATGCAGAAATCAATATCCCTGTCGGGTGGCACGCCCGGCAAGTCTGAAGGAAAAATATCAGGAAACTCACAAACAACGGGCACAGAATCGATAGAGAGAACCTCAGCACTGTAATCCCGAACATAAGCTAAATAAGCCAAACGCCCCTTCTCGATGATATGTCGAGCCTTCACATACGATATGACACTGCGGGTAGAATTGACCTGGAGTCCCTCTCCACTCTAAGTGAGGCATACCTGGTAAAGCTAAGGTCACAGTCTTAGCATGGCAGTCCAAGATAGCGTGATAGGGTGATAACCAGTCCATCCCCAATATAATATCAAAGTCAACCATATCTAAAAGCAATATATCTACACGAGTCTCCAGACCACCAGTCACCATAACACAAGAGCGATGGACTTGATCGACCACGATGGAATCACCCACCGGCGTAGACACATAAATAAGAATACCCAATGCATCACTAGGCATGATCAAATACGGGGCAGAATAGGATGACACATACGAATACGTAGACCCCGGATCAAACAACACTGAAGCATCTCTATCACAAACCAGAATCGTACCTGTAACAACCGCATCTGAAGAATCTGCCTCGGGCCTAGCCTGAAGAGTATAACATCGGGGCTGGGCCCCACCACTCTGATCTGCCTCTCCGGGACAGCCTGCTGCTGGCTAGCCTCCACCTCTGGCGGTCTAAGCTCCAACTTTATGACCTCTACCTCCCCCTCTAGCACCTCTACCCCCACCTCTAACTAGCTAGGCGGGCTGTGGAGCAGCTGGTGCCTGAACCATGGCACGAGAACCCTAGTGCTGAGAACTGCTCGGTGCTCGAGGGCAAAATCTAGCAATATGACCCCATAAGTGTAACAAGTGCTCGGCTGCTGAGTCTGCTGGCCCTGTGTACCTGAATGACCACCATGGAAACTCTGAAGCGGCAGCGCACTGATAGAAGCTGGCGGTGCACTGAATGGCTGCTGATCAGAACAATGCCCACGGAAACCACGATCACTTGGGGCACCATGAGAAACCTAGAGGGCTGACTGGAAAGGCCTAGAAGGCTGACCCATATCATAAGAATCTCTGCCTCCAAATGAGGCACCACTGAATCGGCCTGACTGGCGGGGTCTCTTATCTGCTCTATGACCACCCCCGTGTGGCAATACCATCTCGATACTCCGGGCCACATTGGCCGCCTCCTGGAAAGTAATATCACTCCCCGCCTCTCTAGCCATTTGGAGATGAATAGGCTGGATGAGTCTATCAATAAAGCGTCTCACCCTCTTCCTCTCTGTGGGGAGTATAAAAGTAGCATGGCGAGCCAACTCAATAAACCTGGTCTCGTACTGGGTGACTGACATTGATCCCTGATGGAGACGCTCAAACTGCCTCTGATAGGCCTCACGCTGTGTGACAGGGAGAAACTTCTCCAGAAATGTATGAGTGAACTGCTCCCAGGTCAAGGCTGGAGACCCTGCTGGCCTAGCTAAACAGAAATCCCTCCACCAAGTCTTGGTGGATCCAAATAGGCAAAATGCATGAAAGTCAACTCCATTGGACTCCACAATACCCATGTTTCGAAGAACCTCGTGGAAACTGTCCAAATAATCCTGAGGATCCTCGGTGGGTGCACTGCTAAAAGTAGTAGTAAAGAGCTTGGTGAACCTATCCGATCTCCATAAAGCATCGGCAGACATGGCTGCCCCATCACCTGCCTGGGCTACCACACCCGGCTGAGCTGCTCCAACTGGCTGAACTGCTGGAGCCTAAACCTGAAGAGCTACCTGCTCCGGTGTACGGGTAGCAGGAGTCTGGGCCCCTTCTCCAGCCTGAGAGGCAGCTGGTGCTACATGAAGTAAACCTGCTCGGGTAACACTCTCCATGAGGCCCACCAATCGGACCAAAGTGTCCTGAAGAATTAGGGTGGAAATAAACCCCTCTGGGGCCTGAGCTGGGCCTACCGAAACTACTAGGGCTGGGGCCAGAACCTCCTCGTCAAAGTCAACCTGAGGCTCCGCCACTGGTGCTGCTGCTCGAAGCTGAGCTCTGCCCCTACCTCGGCCTCTAGCATGGCCTCGTCCTCTGGACCTAGCGGGAGCTGCCTGGGGCTCGGACTGCTGATTGGAAGATGAAGAAGCACGTGTTCTCGCCATCTGCGAAAGAACAGAGTAGAAATTCAATTAGCATTGAGAAACCAAACCGCATGACAAGAAAGAACAAATGTAAAACTTTTCCTAACTCGGTAGCCTCTAGGGATAAATACAGACGTCTCTGTACCGATCCCTAAGACTCTACTAAACTTGTCCATGAGTTGTGAGACCTATGTAACCTAGAGCTCTGATACCAACTTGTCACGACCCGGATTTCCCACCCTCGGGAGTCGTGATGGTGCCTACTAATGAGAGCTAGGCAAGCCAACTATTGATTACCTTTCCATTAATGATCTAACCAATTTTAACAATTAACGGCAAAATATGAAAGCAACAAAATTCAATAATAAGCAGAAGTATTAGTATTATATAAAACTAAATAGAAATGCGGAAAGTTCAACAAAATTCTCTACCCAAGACTGGTGTCACTGTACTCACGAACTGCTAAGAATACTAAATACAACGTCTGAAAGAAACACAAACTGTTTGTCTCGACACAATGAGATAGCAGACTTAAAGAAAAGATAAGGGAGACACGGGGCCTGCGGACGCCTGCAAGGCTACATCGGGTCTCGCTGGACTGAAGGCCAGCTCCCACACTAATGTTGCTACTGCTGCTGTCCGAAACCTGGATCTATGCAAAATAGCACAGAGTGTAGTATCAGCACAACTGACCCCATGTGCTGGTAAGTGTCTAGCCTAACCCCGGCGAAGTAGTGACAAGGCTAGACTGGACCACCACATAACCTGTGCAATTGTATATATACAGTGAAATCAAAATACAAGGCCAGTCAATAATATGGGGGGGCATGCTTTGGGGAGGTACAGTTTCAAGTATAAATTGACTGATATCAAGGAAAAACACAACTCATCCAACAATAAGAAACAGAGATCAACAAGTTCACGGCATCATCCTTCGTGCTTTTACTCTCATCCTCACCAAGCAATAGTATATCAAACGTGCACGACTCACCCTTCGTGATTTTACTCTCATACCTCACATGTAATCAATAGAATCAGCACAGAATGGCAAATCGCGCGGCATGGCATCACCCTTCGTGCTTTACTCTCTTTTTCTCACAATAACAAGCAATGCACGACATCACCCTTCGTGGTTTTACTCTCATACCTCACATGTAATCAATAAAATCGGCACGGAATGGCACATCGTGCGGCAAAGCATCACCCTTCGTGCTTTACTCTCTTTTCCTCACAATAGCAAGCAATTCACTGCATCACCCTTCGTGCTTTACACTCTTTCCTCATAAGAAGCAAACAATGCACGGCATCACCCTTCGTACTTTAACACTCTTCCTCAACCAATCAACAATCACAAACAAGGGCAAGGAAAATAATAAAACGATAATGAAAATTCCGGCAAGGGAATACAAGCAAAAAATTAAAAACCCGGCAAGGGCACAACATCAATAATCAACAACGTCCCGGCAAGGGAATAAATTGTTACCTCTTTCTCTTTCTTTCACTTTCATCTCATAGTTCACATTACCACTTGAGCCAATGCTCCAAGGATTTACTTATCTCATATACCTTCACAATTTACATTTCAACTCGAGCCAATGCTCCACGAAGTTCAAAGATCACAATTTCTTTCACAAGCTCTTTATAACACATAGAAGTCATCAATTAAGCATGGAAGGCATAACAACATCCAAACTATTCGCAAAATAAGGACTCACGGTCATGCTAGACACCAATGTATAGATACTCGTCACCATGCCTATGCATCGTACTCGACAATTAGCAAGTAGCAAGTAGCAAATAAGACTCAACTCATATTCCCTCAAGCTAGGGTTAAACCAAACACTTACCTCAAAGTCTTGAACTCAACTCAAGCTTCAACTATGGCTTTATCCCATGAATCCACCTCCAATCCACTCGAGTCTAACCACAAATTACTTAATTACTTTAATAAACATTAAATGAATCAATTTGAACGCATAAAAATGAATTTCCTAAAGTTTTTCCCAAAAATTCCAAAATTGCCCCAGAGCCTACGTGGTCAAAACCCAAGGTTCAAACCAAAACCCGGTTACCCATTCCCCCACGAACTCAAATATGTAATTTATTTTGAAATCGGACCTCAAATTGAGGTCCAAATCCCCAATTTTTTAGAAAACTTGGGTTCTACCCAAAAACCCCCAATTTCACCCATGAAAATGTCATGACCCAATTTCCAACCCGGTCGTGACGGCGCCTCTCGTGAAGACAAGGCCAGCCAACTAACCCAAATCGTCTCTTTCAAAGTAATTAAACACAATTAAAGAGATAAGTACAACTTAATGGCATTAATAACCAATATTTACTACCCAACACAGTCCGACCGGGGTGTCACAAATCACGAGCATCTAGAAGGATTTTTAATACAACTACAAAGTCTGTAATACATAGAATAAAGTCTGGAAATCAAGAGGAAGAAACTCGGTGCCGCGAACGCTGGAGGTCACCTTGCTCAGCTACAATAGTAATACCTGCAATCAGCTCAAAACCCGCTACCGGGTGAACAATACCTGCAACTGCACGCGAGGTGCAGGGAGTAAAGTGAGTACTCCAACTCAGTGAGCAATAAAAGTAAATAATAACTGAGCAGTAAGAAAACACGTAAAGCACTCCATCATGCTATATGGGGCAGTGCAAATCTTTGAGAAAACAGTAAAACCGCGAAAATCCTTTAGAAAATATTAGGGCTCAGTTAAAACTTCCTTTGAAAATATTCTTTCCAACAGTTAAGCAAATGAATGCGAAAACAGATAGTGCAAATCAGCACATAAGTCAACCCCTCAGGCACAACACTCCACTAACAATTATCACCATGGTATCTGGTAACAGTGCAAGAAGTAGCATGGATGCCAATGAAATGAGAGTGCTGAATGTCATGACACGTAGTACAAACAGGAACCAATGCATGAATTTAATGCAATACATGTGACCGCTGCGGTGCGCAGCCCGATCCAATTGGGTACCTGCGCTCACTGTGGGGGTTTAGACTCCGGAGGGGCTCCTACAGCCCAAGCGCAATATCAACATCACACCGCTGCGGCGTGCAGCCCGATCCATCCTCAGTCCAGAAATGCACATATAACACTGCTGCGGCGCGCAGCCCGATCCATGCTCTGTCCGGAAATGCACATCATCCTCTTGGGCAATAATAAAGTAACAGTCCACAGCTCAAAACGTCGGTAAAATATCGTTTAAGTTTTCAAATCTTAGAAAGATGGCTGAGTTTGTGAAACAGTAGTTAAAACCTTGGACTGAGATCAAATAATATGCATAAGTAATGCAAAAAAAGTAATATCAATCCCTGAAGGATTCAAACAATTGGCACGAAGCCCAAATGTGGCAATCAGCCCGAACCGTGATAATATCCAAGTAGTTCAGTCAATTATGCGGTAAAATCAACAACCGGGACGGACCAAGTCACAATCCCCCAACGGTGCTCAACCCCACGCTCGCTATCCGGCGTGCAAGTCACCTCAATACAGCACTATGGTGTGCAAATCCGGGTTTTCAAAACCTCAGGATATCATTTACAATCATTACTCACCTCGAACCGGCGAAATCTCTAGCCCGCGATGCCTTTGCCCCTCAGACCGGCCTCCACGCGTGTCAAATCTAACCAAAATCATAGCGAATACATCACAATATGCCAATGGGACAATACCCAATCGAAAACAATCGAAAAATAGCAACAATCTCGAAACTAGAAAAACCCGAGCCCCGGGCTCACTTATCGAAAAATTATAATATTTACATCACAAGATTCCTCGTCTCGCTACGAGTCCGTACATATCACATTTACCAAAATCGGAGTCCATTTGACCCTCCAAGTTCCATATTTAAATCTCAAAATCCCAAACCCTAGTTCATCAATTTTAGGCTTAATTTGAATTTCTAGGTTAATTTCACATAATACTCATGTTTTTAACTCAAAAATATTACCTCCAATAAATTCCAGTCGAAACCCTCTTCAATTGCTCCCCAAAAAGCTCTCAAGATGTTCAACAATGGAGGAAAATAATACCTAGCTCGCGGAGGAAATATTTTATAATCAGCCCAGCATTTTTGCTTATGCGGTCCCCATCCCGCTTCTGCGGGACCGCTTCTGTGCCCTATCTTCCGCTTCTGCGGAAATCCAACTCTCGAACCAAACCGCTTCTGCGGTCACAACATCGCATAAGCGATTCCGCTTCTGCGGCTACCCTATCGCTTCTGCGGAACCAGGCGCCCAGGCCTCCTCACCGCTTCTGCGGTCAAATCCATCGCTTAAGCGGCCTCGCTTCTGCGGTCCAAATTCCGCAGAAGCGACAATACCAGAAGTAGCAACATTTTTTTTTCCTTTCCACAAGTTCAAAACTTCCCGTTAACCATCTGAAATCGCCCCGAGGCCCCCGGGACCTCAACCAAAAGCACCTACACATCTTAAAATATTATTCAAACTTTTTCCAATTTTCAAACACATCTAACAACACTAAAATCACCAATTCTCATCGGATTCAAGCCTAAGTTCTTTAAAAACTTCCGAAACACGCATTCGATCGAAAACTCAACCAAATGACGTCCGAATGACCTGAAATTTTGCACACACATTAAAAATCACATATCGATGCTACATCAACGCTCAGAATTCCATTCCGACCCTCGGATCAAAATCTCACCTAACAACCGGAATTCGCCAAAATACTAACTTCGCCAATTCAAGCCTAATTCTACACCGGACCTCCAAAATCAATTTCGATCGCACTCCTAAGTCACAAATCACCTCTCGAAGCTAACCGAATTACCGAAAATCACATCCGAGCCCTATAACTCATAAGTCACCGTCCGGTTGACTTTTCCCACTTAAGCCTTCCTTAAAGAGACTAAGTGTCTCATTTTCTACCAATACCAATCCAAATCAACTCTAACACACCACATACTGATAATGAAACATGAAGAAGCATAAAACGGGGAAAACGGAGCAGTAACACATGAGACGACGGGTCAGGTCGTCACATCCTCCCCAACTTAAACCAACGCTCGTCCTCGAGCGTACCCAGAGTTATACTAGAAGCAACCCAATAGCTGAATGACCTTACCAAGCATATACCCGGGGTGATCCCTCCTAACCCTATCTCGCATAGGTCCGATAACACAATATAGCTAAATTTCACAGTCCATCTAAACCATAAACCGTAGAACCACATTGCACTTCCCGAAATCATACACAAGATCAGGACCTCACATCTATACTCAGAATAAGCCCGAACCATCTGTAATAACCCGTACCTGCAACCTCAGGTGAAATCATATGATATACCACATAATCCAAACACTCGAAATGATACCTTCTACCCATAGCAGTTGCCCACAACACCCGAATACCGCTAGAAAATCCTTTATTAGCTAAAGTCTTATTCCAACACTTTCATAAACTGCCAACGATACATGAGACACACGATAAACCGTAACCATTTCTCAGATCAACCATTTATGAAGCCACTTCCCTCTCGACTCATACCACAACAGATTTTCGGGCTGAACCTCGGTATTATCCTTCTAACTAGCTGAGATCAAATCCGTCTGTATTCATTAATGACTCTAACGAACACCTCGAATCCAACACACCACTCTGGTGATATGACACCTCAACACAGGCCTAAGCCACAACTTGCATAATACACGCACCAGCGAGAAACAGTCTGAACATACTGAAATCATGACAAATAACTCAAACGAAAGAGCTGTAACTCAAATTCCTCAGTACCATCACAACACAAGGCTAGGACCCCGTCTCACATCATAGAAATAGAACACCTGAATCTACCCCGAAGGGTCATAACGCCACGTAGCCTCGCTACAATGCGCGATCCTATCCAAACACTGATACACATGAAGCACCTCAAGTTGCTATGCTCAAAATCAACCGGCACGCACAAATTTTTTTTTTTTGGTCTAAAACCAAAGCAATTCATTATACCCATGGTGAAACAAATAACATGCGACACGCAACCTGATAGATCATAACCAATACTCCATTTACCGAGCACACTCAATTACTCTTCCCGCTCGACTTTCTCTATAAATCCTCAGTAGAACCGCACCACATGTGCCCATATCCAACTAATTATAACGTCTCACAGCACAGAAAAAAAGCAGCTCATAGATCTCCCAGATCACTAACAAGTTCAAGAACGATCGAATCAACCTATCCCTCAATAATACAACTCGGGAGTAACCAAGCTAACTCAAGCTAAATACGTAGCCACATTGGCCTGCCAACGAACTCAATGCCAAGAAGCCTGAAACTATTCCTTCCACTACTATAACTCCTGCCGGAGCCGTACGATTCGGTGCCCGGCACCAAATCAATACCGAAATCCACAACCTCGCCCGGCGATATGGCCGGCCACAAGAAACGCATCCGAAAAGTCCCTCAATACCGGAACTGAATCAATGGTAGAAACCACTGCATTAACATCAGCCACGAAGGCCTAATTAAGAAAAGCAATCCTTCCCAACCGTCCGCTGGTCTTTGGAATACAAACCACTCTGCTAGAATATAATCTGATGCACCTCGCCACGCAACCTGTGGCATTTTCTTACATAACCCATAGCACAATAGTCTAGAATAATCCAACAGTGAGACAACCAGTCTACACCCCAATATCATATCCAGAATCTAATATACCAAGCAAAGAAAGATCCACTCGGGCTTCCAAATCCCAATAGCCTTTAACGGTACCAATACATATGATCCACAACCACTACCTAGCCTGAACATGAGAACTCCCAGTCTCCAACTCCATATAGCACACGAGTCACTGTACCTGATCCCAAATTTCGCCGTATGAATACATATTACATCTCAAGTACCCAATCATTCCACGAAAGATATTCTTAAAATTCCCCCGTGCCATCAGACAACTCAGACATCAGCCGTCGATCTAACAAGGAAGCGTCGCAATACTACCGAAGTATCATCAGTCAAATCACATTACCCTTTTTTCGAGACATTTACTCTCGTCAAATCACTTCCGATTAGCAGTACCATTTCCTTGATTACCTGAGGCTACCCGTTGCCTAATAATTTTATGAACTTCTTTCCAGAACTGAACTGCAACTCATCTAGCCAAGACCTTCCGTCAATCCCATCTAGAAGAAGAATCATTACACATTCCATGCTTCGCATACCCATAGAAAATATACTCATCTTCAAACCACGGTAAAACCCAACAAGAACATCTCTGCCAATTCCATTTGTACAAGCTAAACCGTCAGGACTGAATCCTTCTATCCAAACCAAGCTAAGCAAGCTGTCAAAACTCAAGAGCATTGCTGTAAAATGCCTGTAAAATCTCATTACCTCAAACACATACGAAGAATTAATCATACCCTTACCATACCGATTCGTCTACTATCAAGCTATTCCATCTATCTAATTTCCCTTCTGATTCATCATCAGCTTGATATTTCTCCCTCGCTGTAGCATCACAATGCTTAAATCCAGGCTTACCACACGAGACTCGAACATAAGACCACACTGTCTAAGACCCATAGGCCACTGAATACCCTCTCAAAGGTTCCCAAAAATACCACATTCCAGAATACTCCACTTGAAGAACTTCCTGCGAATCTGAATTCGTTGTCATTCCTTTCTAGATACCAATACATAGGATCGAATATTCAACATAAAAATACCACAAGTCTTGACCTTTTCCATTGAAAACACAGTCTCTACCTACATACACAACCTTACGATACCTGATTGCTACATGTAGAATCATGAACACACTCAAACCATTCTAGAGAGTCATTTACTTCATATTCGAACTGCAATTTACCTGATCAAACAGACAGAACCATCCATGCCTCATAGCACTCCGACACCGTAGGATATGATCTCATTCCAATATAAACAAGAATCTTCCTTCTCTATACACTGATCATTCTTTATCAACAACAGCTCAAAACATCCTATTATTTTCACACATCTACGAAGCACCATATAACCTTTGTCAAATTTTTTCTTCACTCGTGCCATCCTCGGCTCAATTCCTGTAACCCAAACTGATCCACCAGCATACCTCAAAACGGAACCAATATAGCACATAACCGTGCAATCAGCTAATCATAGCAACCTCCCCAACTTGGCTCGAAGCCATAGATCAGGACACACTCAATAACCCATAATACTTTTACTCGAATGATGCCACAATATCATAGTGAGATTAAACTCAAATCATCTACAAGTTTATGAAAACACAGATCATCTAGTACTGTAATCCTCTACAAGCCTCGCATTCATCCCCACATCTATTGAGCCCACCCTCTAGAGCGACCCGAATTTATCCAATTTCAACACGTACCCTTCAATTACACATGAGATCTTCTAACATACACATAAGGATCATACCACCTAAGAACACTCTGCAGGAGATAACCCACCTGCTTCGCCTCAATTTAGTACCTCAGCATACCTTCCACCATCATATACGTTACAAAGTTATTAGTCTTCCTGAATCTGAACTCATACCGCCATATGTAATGCACTTCACTTCCCGACTAGGAGAGAAAAAAATATTCTTCACGCGCACATAACTCGGGCCGCACCTCAAATCACAATAGCAATCAAACACTTAACAGTTCACCTATTATCCAGCAGACTTCTTCGTCACTACCAAATCACATAGATACATCTCGCAGTACTAGCATACTCATCACATGGATATCCAACCTCCATTCCGGCTAATAGGGACAATACCGCTACATATAAGTTCAAAACACTTGCTCACACAATCAGCACCTCGGTGCTCAAGACATAGGCAAATATCCGGGCTCAAGTCCTCCAGACATGGCCTAACATCAAACTCACAAGATCACATCTCGCCCCTTGATCGGGGAATCACAAGCCATCAAGGCACATCTGATACTGAGCGCTCATGTGCGCTTACGAATGCGTGGAAGGAATTTCAAGAGTTTCTTTTCAAGCTGAATCAAGGACGCACGATAAGAATTCAAGAATGTGGAGTTTTTCCTAAAAGTTCTGCAGCCTCTTGAGGATAAATAGAGACGTCTCCGTACCGATGCGCGAGACTCTACTAAACCTGCTCATGACTCGTGAGACCTAGTAACCTAGGCTCTGATACCAACTTGTCATGACCCAATTTCCAACCCGGTCGTGATGGCGCCTCTAGTGAAGACAAGGCCAGCCAACTAACCCAAATCATCTCTTTCAAAGTAATTAAACATAATTGAAGAGATAAGTACAACTTAATGGCATTAATAACCGATATTTACTACCCAACACAGCCTGACCGGAGTGTCACAAGTTACGAGCATCTAGAAGGATTTTTAATACAACTACAAAGTCTTTAATACATAGAATAAAATTTGGAAATCAAGAGGAAGAAACTCGGTGCCGCGAACGCTGGCGGTCACCTTGCTCAGCTACAATAGTAATACCTGCAATCAGCTCAAAACCCGCTACCGGGTGAACAATACCTGTAACTGCACGCGAGGTGCAGGGAGTAAAGTGAGTACTCCAACTCAGTGAGCAATAAAAGTAAATAATAACTGAGCGGTAAGAAAACACGTAAAGCACTCCATCATGCTATATGGGGCAGTGCAAATCTTTGATAAAACAGTAAAACCGTGAAAATCCTTTAGAAAATATCAAGTCTCAGTTAAAACTTCCTTTGAAAATATTCTTTCCAACAGTAAAGCAAATGAATGCGAAAACAGATAGTGCAAATTAGCACATAAGTCAGCCCCTCAGGCACAACACTCCACTAAAAATTATCACCAGGGTATCTGGTAACAGTGCAAGAAGTAGCATGGATGCCAATGAAATGAGAGTGCTGAATGTCATGACACGTAGTACAAATAGGAACCAATGCATGAATGCAATGCAATGCATGTGACCGCTGCGGCGCGCAGCCCGATCCAATTGGGTACCCGCGCTCACTGTGGGGGTTCAGACTCCGGAGGGGCTCCTACAGCACAAGCGCAATATCAACATCACACCGCTGCGACGTGCAGCCCGATCCACCCTCAGTCCAAAAATGCACATATAACACTGCTGCGGCGCGCAACCCGATCCATGCTCAGTCCGAAAATGCACATAAGCCTCTTGGGCAATAATAAAGTAACAGTCCACAGCTCAAAACGTCGGTAAAATATCGTTTAAGTTTTCAAATCTTAGAAAGATGTCTAAGTTTGCGAAACAGTAGTTAAAACCTTGGACTGAGATCAAATAATATGCATAAGTAATGCAAAAACAGTAATATCAATCCCTGAAGGATTCAAACAATTGGCACGAAGCCCAAATGTGGAAATCAGCCCGAATCGTGATAATATCCAAGTAGTTCAGTCAATTATGCGGTAAAATCATCAACCGGGACGGACCAAGTCACAATTCCCCAACAGTGCTCTACCCCACACTCGCTATCCGGCGTGCAAGTCACCTCAATACAGCACTATGGTGTGCAAATCTGGGTTTTCAAATCCTCAGGATATCATTTACAATCATTACTCACCTCGAACCGGCAAAATCTCTATCCCGCGATGCCTTTGCCCCTCAAACCGGCCTCCACGCGCATCGAATCTAACCAAAATCAGAGCGAATACATCAAAATATGCCAATGGGACGATACCCAATCGAAAACAATCAAAACATAGCAACAATCTCGAAACTAGCAAAACTCGAGCTCCGGGCTCACTTCTCAAAAAATTATAAAATTCACATCGCCGGATTCCTCATCTCGTTACAAGTCCGTACATATCAAATTTACCAAAATCGGAGTCCATTTGACCCTCCAAGTTCCATATTTAAATCTCAAAATCTCAAGCCCTAGTTCATCAATTTTAGGCTTAATTCCATGAATTTCTAGGTTAGTTTCACATAATACTCATGTTTTTAACTCAAAAATCTTACCTCCAATAAATTCTAGTCGAAACCCTCTTCAATTGCTCCCCAAAAAGCTCTCAAGATGCTCAACAATGGTGGAAAATAATACCTAGCTCACGGAGGAAATATTTTATAATCAGCCCAGCATTTTCGCTTATGCGGTTCCCATCCCGCTTCTGTGGGACCGCTTCTGCGCCCTATCTCCCGCTTCTGCGAAAATCCAACTCTTGAACCAAACCTTTTCTGTGGTCACAACATCGCAGAAGCGATTCCGCTTCTGCGGCTACCCTAGCGCTTCTGTGGAACCAGGCGCCCAGGCCTCCTCACCGCTTTTGCAGTCAAATCCATCGCTTAAGCGGCCTCGGTTCTGCGGTCCAAATTTCGCAGAAGCGGCAATACCAGAAGCAGCAACATTTTTTTTCCTTTCCACAAGTTCAAAACTTCCCGTTAACCATCCGAAATCGCCCCGAGGCCCCCGGGACCTCAACCAAAAGCACCAACACATCCTAAAACATTATTCAAACTTGTTCCAATCTTCAAAACACATCTAACAACACTAAAATCACCAATTCTCATCGGATACAAGCCTAAGTTCTTTAAAAACTTCTGAAACACGCATTTGATCGAAAACCCAAACAAACGACGTCCGAATAACCTGAAATTTTGCACACACATTACAAATCACATATAGAAGCTACAACATCTCTCGGAATTTCATTCCGACCTTTGGATCAAAATCTCACCTAACAACCGGAATTCGCCAAAATACTAACTTCGCCAATTCAAGCCTAATTCTACACCGGACCTCGAAAATCAATTCCGATCGCACTCCTAAGTCACAAATCACCTACTGAAGCTAACCGAATCACCGTAAATTACATCCGAGTCCTATAACTCATAAGTCAACGTTCGGTTGACTTTTTCCACTTAAGCCTTCCTTAAAGAGACTAAGTGTCTCATTTTCTACCAATACCAATACCAATCCAAATCAACTCTAACTCACCACATACTGATAATGAAACATGAAGAAGAATAAAACGGGGAAAATGGAGTAGTAACACTTGAGACGATGGGTAGGGTCGTCACAGAAAATTATTAATGTTAAGTGGAAAACATGTTAAATGATGTTAATGATTGAAAGATATGAGTAAAAATTAACTTACAATTGATTTGGAGAAGAAAGATTTCTTGAAAATTCGCCTATGGGCGTTTGAGTTTGAGAAAATGTGAAAAATGAAGCTCAAAATCGGTTAAGTATAAAATATGTTGGGCTGCGGATATGGAAAATGTGAAATTGGGTTCACAATTGTGAACCCTGCAGGCATGGGAAATGCGACATTTTTGTTCGTATTTGCGAACTCAGGCCTATCAGGGGACCTTCGCATTTGCGAATAAGGTCCTCCATTTGCGAACCCTTGACCTTCGCATTTGCGAGGAATGGCTTCGCATTTGCGAACATTAACAGGCCTGGGCTGGTTTCGCATTTGCGAACCAGCCTTCGCATTTGGGAGAGCTGGACCTTCGCATTTGCGAATGCTGGCTTCGCAAATGCGAAGCCTACAGATCAGTGATACCAGATTTTCCAAAAATACAAAAATACAATCCGACACCTATCCAAAACTCACCCGAGCCCTCGTGGCTCCTAACCAAATATGCACACAACTTTAATAACATCCTACGGACTTAGTCGTACGATCAAATCGCCAAAATAAGATCAAAAATAATGAATCAAACCTCAAAATCACAAGTTTTTTCCTCAAACTTCATAAACTTTCAAATTTAGAGTTTTAAGTCCGAAACACGTCAAACAAAGTCCGATTTCAACCAAACTTTACAGAAGGCGCTTAAACCATATATAAGACTTATACCGGGCGCCAGAACCAAAATACGGGCCCAATACCATATTCTTTTAATCAAATTTTATTTCCAAATTCCTTAATTATTTCCAGAAAATAATTTTACACAAAAATTCATTTCTCAGGCTTGGGACCTCGGAATTCGATTCTAGGTATACGCCCAAGTCCCATATTTTCCTACGAACCTTCCAGGACCATCAAATCATGGGTCCGGGTCCATTTGCCCAAAATATTGACCGAAGTCAAATTTAATCAATTTAATATCAAAATTTAGCATTTTTCTCACAGAATTCATATTTAAGCTTTCCGTGTACGCGCCCGGACTGTGCATGCAAATCGAGGCAACCTCAAATGAGGTTTTCAAGGCCTCAGAAGCACAAAATGAGTAAAGAAAAAAGTGATGATCCTTTTGGGTTTTATATATATATATATATATATATATATATATATATATATATATATATATATATATAAAACTAGTTCTTAATTAAAAAAATGACAAATATAGCTACTGTCATTAGATAACAATCATTATATTTTTTTTAATAGTAGAATAATAGTTATTGTATCATTTTTTTTATTTAAGGAAGACAAGATAAAAAAAATTGGTGATTTAATTTTAGAGAGTCTTATGTGTTTTAATTTCTCATTATATTGAGCACTTGTGAGTTATATGTTATGCATATCAACTTGTAATTTATTTTATTCTTATAAAATCGTAGAAAGTTTAGTCATAAAGATGAGTTTGGCAAGTGTAATAACAAGTAATGTGCATCGTAGTACTTTCTTTTATAAGTAATGTGCATCTTAATGCTTTTCTGATCTTAATTTTTTAAATATTATTTCTATTTACTATCTAAGGCTGTGGAATCAAGTAAGCAATGGATGTAACTTGTTGATAACCGACTTGAGAATCCTACATAACTGGGGTGCAAAATTTTTTGGATTATGCCTTTAGAAGAACAGGAGAATTGTATGAAATACGATGTCCATGTGTCAGATGTTGTAACACAATATTAGGAACCCATGAGAAAATCGAGATACATTTAAAAGTATATGGAATAATCAAAAATTATACTATTTTGTATCATCATGGAGAAGTTCTGGGTGAGCCACAGTCGGAATGCAAAGTTGAAAATGATAATGAAGTAGATGATTATGAGGATGAGGATGAAATACATGAAATGATGAGGGATTTATATCATAATCATGATGGAGGCACTGCTGATGTTGGTTACAATGATTTACTTGAAAAGAATCAAATATTGAAGCCGAAAAGTTTTACAGCCTATTGAAAGATTTTGAGAAGCCACTATACCAAAGTTCAAAAATTTCAAAGCTTTCCACTTTAATTAAACTGCTTCACATAAAAAATATGGGTCGTTGGAGCAATAAGTCATTTACAATGTTATTAAAAATATTGAAGGATGAAATGTTTCCTGATGGAGCGAATTTGCCAAATTCATATTATGAGGCAAAGAAGGTGATTCGGGACCTTGGGCTTTCCTACCAAAAAATTGATGCTTGTATAAATGATTGCATGCTATATTGGAAGGAAGATAACTTACTTGATTCCTGTAAAGCCTGTGGTGCATCCAGATGAAAAATATATAAACATAGCGGGAAAGCAAAGAATAAGAATGGTAAAAAAAAACACCATCAAAGATTTTACGTTATTTTCCGTTGAAGCCTAGGTTTCAAAGGTTGTATATGTTTGGAAAGACATCTTCTCTAATGACATGACATCATGATAAAAGGGTTGATGATGGAACAATGAAGCATACAGCTGATTCAATAGCATGGAAATTATTTGATGAACTTCATCCCTTATTTACGGCTGAGCCTCGTAATATTCGACTTGGACTTGCTAGTGATAGATTCCGGCCATTTCGGAATTCAAAAACCTCATATAGTATTTGACATGTGGTACTTATTCCTTATAATTTACCACATTGGTTGTGTATTAAACATGAAAATTTCATTATGTCCATGCTTATTCTTGGTCCAGATAGTCCAGGAGATGCAATTGACATATATCTTCATCCCTTGATAGAGGAGTTGAATGAGTTATGGAAAATTGGTTTTGAGATCTTTGATGCATCAACCAGACAGAATTTTAAGTTATATGCTTCTTTGTTGTGGACCATCAATGACTTTCCAGCATATGAAAATTTATCTGGATGGAGTACAAATGATAAATTGGCATTCTCATGTTGCAATAAATACACTTCCACAATCAGATTGAAGAATAGTAAGAAACAATGTTTTATGAGTCATCGGCATTACCTTCCTCTTAATCACAAATGGAGGAAAGATAATGAGCTATTTGATGGCACCAAAGTGAAAAGGCTCCCACCAAAAATGTTTTCTGGTATTGAGATATTTAATAAAGTATAAGATCTTAAAGGTTTACAGTTAAAAATGGATCCAAAGAAAAGGACCAAGATATCACATAATGTTCGAAAAGATAACTAGAATAAAGGAGTATCTTTTTTGAACTTCCATATTGGAAATCACATTTGTTTCGACATAATCTGAATGTTATGCATATTAAAAAAAATATGTGATAATATTTTGGGGACGATCATGAATGCCAAAGGAAATACCAAGGACACCATTAAAACTCGACTCGATTTGCAAGAAATGAACATTAGGCCGGAATTGTACCGAATCAAAAAAAATATGAAGTTCCAACTGCATTTTACACATTATCTCCCCATGAAAATCACAACATATGCCTTTTCTTAAAGAATTTAAAGGTGCTAGATGGGTTTTCATCTAATATTTCTCAAAATATTAAATTGAAAGAGCACAAAATTTCTGGATTAAAGAGTCATGATTGCCATATTATTCTACAACATTTACTCCATCTTGCTCTACGTGGTATGCTATCCAAAATAGTGTGTGAACCCCTTATCGAGTTGTCTTTATTTTTTAATGTGCTTGGAGCAAAGGCATTAAGGACTAGTGACTTGGATCTGATTGAAGCTCAAATTCCTATAACACTTTGTAAGTTAGAAAAGGTATTCCCTCCGTCATTCATCTATGTCATGGTGCACTTGCCTACTCACTTAGCTATGAAGCTAAGCTTGCTGGACCGGTTCAGTATCGGTGGATGTATCCTATAGAATGATGGTTATATTTTTTGAAATCTCTCATTGGTAATAGGGTCTGTCCAGAAGGCAGAGGGTTACCTTGCAAATAAATGTATGATTTTATATTTTAGGTATCTGCATAGTATTGACACAAAGTTTAATCGGTCAGAACGAAATTACGATGGTGGTTTAAAAAATTCTGATGGAGTTTTATCTCTATTTTGTAAATCTGGAAAAACTTTAGGAGCTCCAAAATATCATAATCTTGAAGTGAATGAATTGGAGCAAGAACATATATACATACTGAAGAATTATGATGAAGTTCTACCATTTTTTGATTATGAAATTTTGTCCTTCATATCGTATTTTATTTTCGTTGTTTCTTTTAGGATTGTTTATCCTTTATGTATTAAATTTGTAGTTCAACTAAAATTTATAGTGAGTTTGCACGAATTCATGTGGATTCTACTCAACACTTGTCTGATATAGAATGGAATAGATAATTTATCAAATGGTTTAAAGATAAAGATAGTAATAAATACATATTAAATTTAAAAATCCAATATTATATTACCCATTTTAAAGTAATCAACTTTATCTTGTTAATAGGTTGCACAATTGTATAAAGAAGATGATAGTCAGATCATAGAAGATCTCCTTGTACTTTCACTTTCTCCAACCCAATATGTGTTACATTATAACGGCTATATTATTAAGATATAGATTTCATGTAGAAGATTATGATTAACATTTAAGGACTCAAATTATGGTGTGGTTGTTGTCGGTGAGACTGATGAACATAGCGAAAATATTGATTACTATGGAGTTTTAACCGACGTTCTTGAATTGCAATTCACCGAAGAAGAGTGAGTTTGTTTCGATGTAATTAGTTTGATGCATATGATAGAATGAAAGGAATTAAAACAGATGAATATGGTATTGTAAGTGTTAATTGGGGGCGATTTTTGAAAACAAATGAGCCTTTTATATTAACGGACCAAGCATCTCAAATATTTTATGCTAATGATAATTCCAACAAGGGTTGGTGTGTAGCAAGAAAGACACAACCTTGTGATTCCTATGAGATTTTGCAACAGATGGATGGCGTTGTAGATTTAGAAAATCCTATACAAAATACACGAAAAAGAACTGACTGAGGTGAAGCATCTATTTAAGCCATTAGCATATTCATATTGTTATGCATTATGATTATATTTTTTTTTGTTGGTAAATTGTATTTATAATGTCTTATTCCTTTTTATAGGTTTGATATGAGATAATAAAAGAATGAAAATGAGGTGGTATCCATTAGGAAAGCTACTATCAAATATGCGTTTCTTGCACCAGATGTTATAGGGAAGGGACGAGGGAGAGGGCTTAAATCTCTGAGCTCTTTAGCGGTATCTAGAACACATATTCCATTTTTTTCCATCTATTGATCAAGCTATGAAGTACAACCAAATTGTTGAAATGAGTATGGTTATTCAAATATATTGTGTTATCAATTTTTACACCTAAATTTTAGTTCTTTTTTTTGTACTAATGTGATTTCTTTATACTAGATGTTATAACGAAGGGACGAGGGCGAGGGCTTCGATCTATGCGCTCTTTGGGGGTGTTTGAAATGGGACCAACAAATAAAAATCCATTGGTTTTTGAGAAAGGGCATATGCAAACTAATATTCCATCTTTTTCATCTACTGATGACGTTATGCGCTACATCCAAAAATATTCATCAAGTAGGGTTTCTAAAATCTATTCTCTTTTAGAATCAATTTTTTAACTATTTAGATTTGATTTCTTGTACTAATATAATTTCCTGCACCAGGTGCTCTAGGAAAGGGACGAGGGCAAGAGCTTAGATTTATGTGTTCCCTTGAAGAATCTGAAGTTGAAACACTTATGGTTTATCAAATCTATTCTTTTTTTTAGAATTTAATTTAATTTAATTGATGATCTCCCTTGTTACTTCAATCTATAAAATGACAACAGGAATCTGTTTTTAATTTAATGCCAAATATTTAGTATTATGATTTCCTGCACAAGGTGCTCTAGGGAAAGGATGGCGAGAGCTTAGATCGACGTGCTCATGTGAAGAGTTTGAAAATGAAAGCGAACAATAAAAAAACCCTATTGGTTCATGACAAGGAGAATATGCAAAATGATATTCCATCTTCTCCTTCTATTGATCAAGTTATGCAGTCCACCCAAAAAGCTGAAGCAAGTATGGTTTCTCAAATGTATTCTTTTTTTATAATTGAATTTAATTTAGTGACAAATTTTTAGTAATATGATTTGTTGCACCAGGTATTCTAGGGAAAGTACGAGGGCGAGTTAGATCTATGTGCTCATTTGAAGAGTATGAAAATGAAGAGCGATCCTTCTATCTGAATTCTCATTATGCTAGTCAAAATATGTCAAGACCTTCTAAGAGTGCAAGATTAGACTCCACCATGTCTGCCGTTCAAGGATTACGAACAATGAATCAAAAGCTTTTGTTTCATGACAAGGAGAATATGCAAACTGATATTCCATTTTCTCCTTATATTGATCAAGCTATGCAGTCCATCCAAACAGTTGAAACAAGTATGGATTCTCAAATCTATTTGATCACAAGTTTATCATTTTTTCAATATTTTCTAACATTTATAAATTAAGCAAATGTAGGTCCAGGTACTGCTAGAAAGGTAAAAAAAGGTTCGAGGAAGTAACAAGTGCAAAGAAGTTGCATCACTTGAAGTTGGAGAGAAGCTAAAATTAACATTCTACCATAATCGAATAGTTGGAAAGAATAGCAATCTATTTTCGAGGCCTTTGGAAAAAATAGTTTGTGACCATAATATATGTCCGTTGGGAGTGTCATTGTGGGATCGCATTAAGGAAGAAAAGTTAAATCACATGTGGGCTGCTGTTAAGGTAAATGGATGGAATATTGCAATATCTCCTTTGATTCCTCTTTTCAATCCATTCTTGGTGCTTAACTATTTTTTCCTTATTTTTGGCAATTACACTTAGCATTGAGCTTAGTGTTCATTTTATATATTTCAATTAGATCTAGGTGTAATAGTTCTAAATGGAAAAAAAGTTGTTTCTTATGAGATTCTCAGATGTCTATAGCATTGAGGACACCTGTGTAATTTCAACCTACAATCTGGTTGGTGCAAATGTGGCATTGAAAAATTTCAGTCTATGAAAACCCTTTTACTCTTTCATGAGAAATTCCTCCGACCCCTTAATTCTTGTCTCTGTGATACTACATCCACATCAAAATCTTCTCTATAGGTGCAAAAGTAGAATTTTTTATTGTTACGTAACGACGGATTTAACTGAGTAGCCAAACGTGGCCTAAATCTGAAGCAGGTTCTTTGTCTGCATTTGATCTGGTAATTGAAGCTAACTGTATGATTTTAGTTCATTTGTTGTTGTATTTATTGTTGGTTTTCGTATTACAGTTGATTAGCTTCAGTGGGTTTGTTGGGTTTTTTTTTGCTGTCTTGGTTTCTTGAGTTGTACTGTATTGTTGGAGGATTGATTTTTGACTTGCATTTTCCTGTTTGGTGATGATGCTATTTTGTTTACCAAGCAGCTCTTGCTAGGTTGCATTTTCTAAGTGTTTGTACTTTTCTAAGTGTTCGTTAATTTAGTAACAGAGAGAAAATTATGATCCTGTGTTTGGCACTTAATGGTGAAAACTTCAGCTTGACCATTAGTTTAAGTGGAGAATTGTTCTTGATAAGGAGGTTGAAATATTTTGAGGAATGGTTTCTGATTTTTCTAATCGAATTCTCTCTTTGTCTGGTGGTATTTTATTATGTTATCCAAGTACTGAGTTATTACGAAATGTATAGATATATATACTATGTAGCAGTACTGAATTTAGGATTACTACTCAATATGAAATTTGAAAATTAACCAGGGATAGTGTTGTGCTCTCTTCTATCTGGTGTGCTGATCGAACATGGGATCTGAAAAATATCTTAGTCTGTTAGAGACTAGGCGACTGATATGGCTATTGGGTGTGGTTTCTGCCCTTGTTTTGGTGATTCAGTATGTTCGTTTTCCATATGGTTATGCCATATCCTCTTTGTTTACTGCCAATATGGGTCAATAAGCAGCTCGCAAAGAGTAGATCAATCTATGGTTGATGTATTGCAGGACAAATTTTAGAGTGATGATATGGATATTGTCACGCCCCAGTTCGCCTTACGTGAACTGTCGTGACGGTACCTAGTCTCTACGACTAGGTAAGTCTAACAAGTGCAGAAAATAAATCGAAACCTGCGAAAATAAAAATCTAAGACCAAGAATAACTAAAAAGGAATGGTATATAAAATGTCGCTCGGCATATACAGTACAATATCTCAAACTTCTACATCACTATCCCAAAACCCGAAAACTCACGGGAACACAAGCTGAAAGAAATATACTAAAATGCTCTAACTCCGGAATGTCTACATCAACAGTATGATAGAAGGGCTAACACTACAAGGTAGAATAAAGATGGAGACTCTTCGGTCTACGGACGCGGCAGATGTACCTCGAAATCTCCAAAAGCTTTCCCTGCCTCAAGGATGGTAAGCCTGTGCAGAGGTACCTGGATCTGCACATGAAAAACATGCGCAGAACGGGCATGAGTACACCACAGCAGTACTCAGTAAGTGCCAAGCCTAACCTCGGTCGGATAGTAACGAGGAAGGTCAGGGCCCTACTGAGGTCAAAAATAATGTAAAGTTTCAACAATATGAAATAAGCAGTAAAAATGAGTGCAACAGTGAAATAAAATAGGTTATACGGGCAACAACAACTATACAACAACGGAGTAACCACAGAAGTAAATACAGCTCAGTACTAATAGTAACAACGAGGATCTCCCAGGATACCGTCCTGTAGTCCCTATTACAACTGTCCAGTGGATCTCTCAGGATACAGTCCCATAGTCCAACTATCAATGTGCGGGAATCTACCGGAATCCCGATCCGTAGTCCCAAATGTAGATACCCAGTATTGGGAAAATCTACCGGGTGCATTCCCGTAGTTTCATATGACTGTGCAGGAGGGATCTATCGGGAATCTAACTTGTAGTCCCAAAGTAAACAACAAGGGGGAGCTACAGGAATCTCATATCCGTAGTCCCAATATAAATGCACACCAACAGCAAGAAGATATTTAGAAATGGAAATCTCATATCAAGCAACAAGTAGTTTTAGCCTAACATGCTTCACATAATACAATCAAGTCAATTCAAGCACATAGGCAATTTAAGTCAGCTAAACATGTTTTTCTAACTAACAACATGCTAAATTTGCAAGTATAATAAAGAATGACAAGAATTTCATTAAATAACTTAGGGGAAAATCAGGATTTCAACAATTATCTCAAGTACGCGCTCGTCACCTCACGTACAAGGCGTTCCAAATATCAACACATCATATCCTAAGGGGAAGATCTCTCACACAAAATTAGACAAGCCATATACCTCGAACCGGCTCAAAATCAACCAGAAACCATATTCTTGCCACGAGTATCCAACTCCAAATGGCCAAAATCTATTCAATTTCATTCATAATGTAAATAATACTTCAAGAAGCTGATTCTACAATTAAGTTCTACGCTAATACGCCAAATTATATAAAATAACCAAAATGCCCCTCGGGTCCATGTCTCGGAATCGGGTGAAATTTATATTTTCAGAATCCCCACACTCACACGAGTCTAATCATATAAAAATCTCTCAAATCAGATGTCAAAAACCAAATCAAAACTCAATCTCTAGGTCTAACAACTTTTCCCCTAATTTCTACCAAAATTCCGAAATTAAAGGATGAATTTAAGTGAAGATTCATGAAAATTAGTCTAAATCGAGTAAGAATCACTTACACAAGTCGCCCAGGTGAAACTACTCTCAAAAATCGTAATCTCCCGAGCTCCCAAGTCTAAAATATGATTTATGGTCTAAACCCTCGATTTTGGGTTTTAAATTCTCTGCCCAGATGTTTGTTCATTGCGATCGCGAGAAATGGAACGCGATCGCGAAGAATAAAAATGAAGAGCTCCTGGAATGGCCTATGCAAACGCGACCAGATACACGCGATCGCAGAAAAGGAAGAAACGGGCATACGCGTTCGCGAACAAGGCCACGCGAAGGCGAAGAGTAAATGGCCATTGAACCATCAGCCCTTAGTTCTACTATGCGAACGCGAGAAAAGGAATGCGAATGCGAAAAAGGAAGGGTAAGCACTATGCGATCACGAGCCAAGTCATGATATCGCGAAGAAGAAATTGGGCCCCCTCTGGAATTACACTACGCGAATGGGAAAAGAAGGTTGCGATCGTGTAGAAGAAAACCAGATACGAGCAGTTCAGCAATTCAACAAGTCCCAAAAATGACCCGTTGAGCATCCGAAACACACCCGAGGCCCTCGGGACCTCAACCAAGCCTACGAACATATCCCATAACATCATTCAAACTTTTTCCAACCTTCAAAAATCCATAAACAACATCAAAACACCTAATTTTCATCGAATTCAAGCTTAAAAATTCCAAAAACTCTAAAAACACATTTTCAATCAAAAAGTCTACCAAACCTCATTCGAATGACCTAAAACTTTGCATGCACATCCCAAATGATATAACGGAACTACTACAACTCTCGGAATTCCATTCCGACCCTCGAATCAAAATCTCACTATCGAACCGGAAACTTCCAAAATTCAACCTTCGGCATTTCAAGCCTAAATTAGCTAGGGACCTCCAAAACACAATCCGAATACGCTCTCCTAACCCCAAAATCACCTAACGAAGCTAACGGAACCATCAAATTTCCATTCCAAGGCCGTCTTCACATTGTTCCGACTATGAATAATTTTCCAACACTTAAGCTATCATTTAGGGACTAAATGTCCCAAAACTCTCTGAAACACAAAATCAAACATCCCGGCAAATCAAATTAGCAAAAATAAACTTGGGGAAAGCAGTTAATAGGGGATCAGGGTGCTAATTCTTAAGATGCCCAGTCGGATCGTTACATCCTCCTACACTTAAACACTCGTTCGTCCTCGAACGAACATAGAGACATACCTGAAGTAGTGAAAAGATGAGGGTACCAGCTGCGCAAATCCTGCTTGGTCTCCTAGGTCGCCTCCTCGACCGGCTTGCCCCCCTACTGAACCTTTACTGATACGATGTTCTTTGGCCTCATCTTTCTAACTTACATGTCCAATATTGCCACTAGCTCCTCAACATAAGATAGATCCCTGTCCAACTGGACTGAGCTGAAATCCAATACGTGCGACGGATCACCGTGATACCTCCAGAGCATCAAAACATGAAACACCGGATGAACCCCTGCCAAGCTGGGAGGTAGGGCAAGCTCCCCAACTCGCTCTCAAAAGGGCCAAGAAACCTCGAACTCAACTTCCCTTTCCTCCCAAATCTCATAACACCTTTCATAGAAGAAACCCGAAGCAGAACTCGCTCTCCAACCATATAGGAAACATAAAGAACCTTCCGGTCCATAGAGCTCTTCTGTCTGGACTATGCTTTATGGAGTCTATCCTGAATCACCTTGACTCTCTCCAAAGCATCCTGAACTAAGTCTGTGCCCAATAATCTAGCCTCACCCCGCTCGAACCAACCCACCGGAGATCTATACTACCTACCATATTAGGCCTCATATGGTGCCATCTAAATGCTGGACTGATAGCTGTTGTTGTACGCAAACTCCGCCAAAGGCAAGAACGGATCCCAAGTCCTCCAAACTCGATCACACATGCACGAAACATATCCTCAAGAATCTAAATAGTGCGCTCGGACTGCCCATCCGTCTGAGGGTGAAATGTTATACTCAACACTACCCGAGTACCCAACTCATACTGAACGGCCCTCCTGAACCGTGATGTGAACTAAGTACCTCTATCCGAAATGATGGAAACTGGAATACCATGCAGACGAATAATCTCACGGATATAAATCTCCGCCAACCGCTTCGAAGAATAAGTAGTACACACAGGAATGAAATGAGCTGACTTGCTCAGCTGATCCACAATAACCCAAATGGCATCAAACTTCTTCAAAGTCCGTGGGAGTTCAGATACGAAGTCCATGGTGATACGCTCCCACCTCCACTCCGGAATCTCTATCTGCTGAAGCAATCCACCCGGTCTCTGGTGCTCATACTTCACCTGCTGACAATTGAGGCACCAAGCTACAAACCCAACTATATCTTTCTTCATCTGCCTCCACCAATAGTGCTGCCTTAAGTCCTGATACATCTTCGTGGTACCTGGATGAATGGAATATCGCGAACTGTGGGCCTCCTCTAGAATCAACTCCCGAAGCCCATCAACATTGGGTAAAAAAACCCGACCCTGCATCCTCAATACTCCGTCCTCACCAATGGTCACATCTCTAGTATCACTATGTTGAACCTTATCTCTAAGGACAAGCAAATGGGGGTCATCATACTGCCACTCCCTGATATGATCAAATAAGGAAGACCGAGAAACCACGCAAGCTAGAACCCAATTAGGCTCCGAAATATCCAATCTCACAAACTGGCTGGCTAAGGCCTGAACATCCATCGCCATAGGCCTCTCTGATGCTGGCAGATAAGCCAAACTCCCCAAACTCTCCGCCCGGCGACTCAAAGCATCGGCCACCACATTGGCCTTGCCCGGGTGGTATAAAATAGTAATGTCATAATCCTTTAGAAACTCTAACCACCTCCTCTGGTGCAAATTTAGATCCTTTTGCTTGAACAAATGCTGCAAGCTCCGATGATCAGTATAAATCTCACAAGGCACACCGTATAGATAATGGCGCCAAATCTTCAAGGCGTGAACAATGGAAGCTAACTCAAGATCATGGACAGGATAATTCTTCTCATGTATCTTCAACTGTCTGGACGCTTAGGCAATCACCCTACCATCCTGCATCAATACCGCTCCAAGGCCAACTCTCGAGGCATCACAATAGACAGTATAAGACCCTGAACTTGTAGGTAATATCAAAATTGGGGTTGTAGTCAAAGCTGTCTTGAGCTTCTGAAAGCCCGCCTCACACTCTTCTGTCCACTGGAATGGAGCACCCTTCTAGATCAGTCTAGTCATAGGGGCTGCAATGGATGAAAACCCCTCCACAAAACGACGGTAGTAACCCGCCAAACCAAGGAAACTGCGGATCTCTGTAGCTGAGGATGGTCTGGGCCTACTCCGCACTGCCTCTACCTTCCTCGAATCCACCCGAATACCCTCACTCGATACCACGTGGCCTAAGAACGCCACGGAATCCAACCAAAACTCACATTTTGAAAACTTTGCATATAACTTATTTTCCTTCAGAGTGAAGCACTATCCTCAGGTGCTGCTCATGATCTTCCCGACTCGGGGAATACACCAGAATGTCATCAATAAAGACAATGACAAAAGAGTCAAGATATGACCGAAATACACTATGCATGAAATGCATGAAAGCTTCTGGGGCATTGGTCAGCCCAAATGACATAATAAGGAACTCATAATGACCATAACGAGTCCTGAAAGCAGTCTTCGGGATATCTGGCTCCCGAATCTTCAACTGATGGTAACTTGAGCGCAAATCAATCTTAGAACACACTCGTGCGCCCTGAAGCTGGTCAAATAGATTATCAATATGATGCAAAGGATAACGGTTCTTCACTGTAACCTTGTTCAACTAGCGATAATCAATACACATATGCATAGAACCATCATTTTTCTCCACAAACAAGACATGAGCATCCCAAGGTGAAACACTGGCCGAATAAAACCCTTATCAAGTAATTCCTGTAACTGATCCTTCAACTCAGGATGAGCCATACGATACGGAGGAATAGAAATGAGCTGAGTGCCTGGCAACAGATCAATGCCAAAATAGATATCTTTATCAAGCGGCATACCCGTAAGATCAGCTGGAAATACATCGGGATAATCCCGCACTAGTGGGACTAAATCAACTAAGGGGGTATCAATATTGACATCTCTCATATAAGCTAAATATGCGTCACACCGCTTCTCAACCATACGCTGAGCCTTAAAGAACAAAATAACTCTACTTGGGGTCTGATCTAAGGTACCCCTCCACTTAACACGCGGTATAGCTAGCATAGCCAACGTTACAGTTTTGGTGTGACAATCAAGAATAGCATAATGGGGCGACAACCAATCCATGCCCAAGATAATATCGAAATCAACCATGCTGAGTAACAACAAATTGGCTCTTGTCTCAAAACCACGGAGAGTAACCAAACACGATCGATAAACACGGTCCACAACAAGTGAATCTCCCACATGAATAGAAACATAAACAGGGGAACTCAAAGAATCCTGAGGTACACCCAAATACGGAGAAAAATAAGAAGACACATAAGAGTAAGTGGAGCCTAGATCAAATAGAACCGATGCATCTCTATGGCAAACCTATATAATACCTGTGATGACAGAATCGGAGGAACAGCCTCGGTACAAGCAGGGAATAGTATCTGGCTTGGCCTCCCCCTCTATAGCGACCTCTACCTCCCCTACCTCCACCTCTAGTTGGCTGAGCAGGTGGGGTAGCAGCTGGAGCTGTAATCATAGCCTAAGAACTTTGGGGGGCATGCTGTGGCTGAGAAGTCTGTGGAGGTGCACCCCTCCCAAGTCTGGGACAATCCCTCACCATATGGCAGGTATCACCACACTCAAAACAAGCTCTGGGAGGATGTGGTGGCTGTGATTGGCTCGGGCTAGGTCTGCTGGACTGACCTCTGAAAGCACCTCGCGTAAGAGGAGCGTTAGAAACCGGAGGTGCATAATAAGGCTCCTGGGATCTAGGAAAAGCTAAGCACTACTGGTTGCTGGAAGAACTGAATGAACAGGGTGACTCATATAACCCCTACCATGATGACCTGCAGCTGGGGTAAGGGCACCAGAATAATGGCCCGACTCTCGAGACCTCTTGGCCTCCCTCTCCTCTCTCTCCCTAGCATGCATATCCTCAATCCTCCTAGCAATGCTCACCACCTGTTGATAAGAAATATCCATCTCCAACTCACGAGCCATGCTAGATCTGATGCTGGGAATAAGGCCCTCAATAAACTGGTGAACCCTCTTGCGTATAGTATAAACCAAGGCGGTGCATGCCTAGACAAACTGGTGTAATGGACAGCGCACTCTGAAACGGTCATAGCACCCTGGCGCAAATGCTCAAAATCTACACGCCATGCGTCTCTGAGGCTCCTAGGAACATACTCCCTCAGGAATAGATCTGAGAACTGAGCCCAAGTCAGTGAAGCAGCCTCATATGGACTGTCTAACTCATAGATGTGCCACCACTCATAGGCGGCCCCTCGAAGCTGGAAGGTCATGAAAGAAACCCTGCTAGATCCTAAAATACCCATGGTACGGAGAATGCGGTAACACTCATCAAGAAATCACAGAGCATCCTCCGATGCTAGACAACTGAATACAGGAGGCTTGTACTTCTTGAACCTTTCAAGCCTCAGCTGCTCATCCTCGGAAGCCGCTGCCCTATCATCGGGCTGAACGGGCATTGCAAGCGGTACAGAAATAATCTCGGGAACCTGCTTAACATGCACTTACTGCTCAGGAGTGCGGGCGGCGGGAGTCTGAGCTCTTCCCCTGGCCTGGGATGTGGCTACAGCAAGAGGAAGCAACCTTGACTGAGCCAAAGTGGTGTACATGCTCATGAACTGTGCCAGAGTCTCCTGAAGAGCTGGAGTAGTAGTAGCAGTTGTAGGCATGTCAGGTGCCTTGAATCTAGCTGGATCCGCTGGTGGTACCTTAGCGGCAGCTTGCGCAGGTGCTCTCGTAGTACCACGTGTGCGTCTTCGGCCTCGACCCCGGCACCGGCCCTGGCCTCTGACGGTTGCAGCAGGGGGCACGGGTGCCTGATCATCTCGAGTAGCACGTCCTCACTATCTGTTAGAGAATAGAAGAAAGAAGTTTAGAATTGTGATGTCAAAATATCGCACGACAAAGAAATCAAAGGAAGTGAAGATTTTTCCTAACAGTTACGTAGCCTATCCTAGATAAGTACAGACATATTTGTACCGATCAGTGAGACTCTAATAAACAGGCCTATGTTCCGTGACTCCTATGAACCTAGAGCTCTGATACCAACTTGTCACAACCTATAATGCGCGGACTCTCCAAAATGCTACCGCACCCGTGTCGGATCCTCTAAAAATACACTACGTTTGGAGGATCTGACACGTATCCAACGATATTTTTGGAGAGTCAGAGCAACACAGGTCACGACCCCAGTTCACCTTCCGTGAATTATCGTGACGGCACCTAGTCTCTACTACTAGGTAAGCCTAACAAGTGCAGAAAATAAATCGACACTTGCGAAAATAAAAATCCAAAACCAAGAATAACTAAAAAGGAACGGTATATAAAATGTCGATAGGCATATATAGCATAATATCTCAAACTTCTACATCACTATCCTAAAACCCAAAAACTCACGGGAACACAAGCTGAAAGAAATATAGTAAAATGCTCTAACTCCGGAATGTCTACATCAACAGTATGATAGAAGGGCTAACACTACAAGATAGAATAAAGATGGAGACTCTTCGGTCTGCGGACGCGGCAGATGTACCTCCAAGTCTCCAAAAGCTCTCCCTGCCTCAAGGATGGTAAGCCTATGTAGAGATACCTGGATCTGCACATGAAAAACATGCGCAGAAAGGGCATGAGTACACCATAGTAGTACTCAGTAAGTGCCAAGCCTAACCTCGATCGCGTAGTGACGAGGAAGGTCAGGGCTCTACTGAGGTCAAACATAATGTAAAGTTTCAACAATATGAAATAAGCAGTAAAAATGAGTGCAATAGTGAAATAAAATAGGTTATATGGGCAACAACAACTATACAATAACGGAGTAACCACAGAAGTAAATACAACTCAGTACCAATAGTAACAACGAGGATCTCCCAGGATATC
The DNA here is from genome assembly GCA_026770625.1 of Nicotiana glauca. Classification (NCBI taxonomy): domain Eukaryota; kingdom Viridiplantae; phylum Streptophyta; class Magnoliopsida; order Solanales; family Solanaceae; genus Nicotiana; species Nicotiana glauca. The sequence goes on along the minus strand of MU786585.1, from coordinate 48,371 downwards.
GTCCTGTAGTCCCTATTACAACTGTCTAGTGGATCTCCTGGGATACCGTCTCGTAGTCCAACTATCAATGCGCGGGGATCTACCGGAATCCCAATCTGTAGTCCCAAATGTAAGTACTCAGTACTGAGGGAATCTACCGGGTGCATTCTGGTAGTTCTGTATAACTGTGCAGGGGGGATCTACGGGAATCTAACCCGTAGTCCCGAAGTAAAGAACAAGGGGGAACTACCGGAATCCCACATCCGTAGTCCCAATGTAAATGCACACCAACAGCAAGAAGATATTCAGAAACAGAAATTTCATATCAAGCAACAAGTAATTCTAGCCTAACATGCTTTACGAAATGCAATCAAGGCAATTTAAGCACATAGGCAATTTAAGTCAGCTATTCATGTTTTTCTAACTAACAACATGCTAAATTTGCAAGTATAATAAAAAAGGACAAGAATTTCATTAAATAACTTAAGGAAGAATCGGGTTTTCAACAATTAGCTCAAGTACGTGCTCGTCACCTCACGTACAAGGAGTTTCAAATATCAACACAACATATCCTAAGGGGAAGGTCCCCCACATAAGGTTAGACAAGCCACTTACCTCGAACCGGCTCAAAATCAACCAGAAACCACGTTCTTGCCACGAGTATCCGACTCCAAATGGCCAAAATATATTCAATTCCATTTCATAATGTAAATAATACTTCAAGAAGCTGATTCTACAATTAAGTTCTAAGCTAATATGCGAAATTATGTAAAATGACCAAAATGCCCCTCGGGCCCACGTCTCAAAATCTGGTGAAATTTATATTTTCAGAATCCTCACACTCACACGAGTCTAATCATATAAAAATCTCTCAAATCGGATGTTTAAAACCCAATCAAAACTCAATCTCTAGGTCTAACAACTTTTCCCCCAATTTCTACCAAAATTCCGAAATTAAAGGATGAATTTAAGTGAAGATTCATGGAAATTAGTCTAAACCGAGTAAGAATCACTTACCCAAGTCGCCCAGGTGAAAATCCTCTCAAAAATCATGATCTCCCGAGCTCCCAAGGCTAAAATATGATTTATGGTCTAAACCCTCAATTTTGGGTTTTAAATTCTCTGCCCAGATGTTTGTTCATTGCAATTGCGAAAAATGGAACGCGATCGCAAAAAAGAAAAATAAAGAGCTCCTAGAATGGCCTATGCGAATGTGACCAGATATACGCGATCGGAGAAGAGGAAGAAATGGGCTTACGCGTTCGCGAACAAGGCCACGCGAACGCAAAGAGTAAATGGCCACTGAACCATCAGCCCTTAGTTCTACTATGCCAACGCGAGAAAAGGAATACGAACGCGAAGAAGGAAGGGGAAGCACTATGCAATCGCTAGCCAAGTCATGCGATCGCGAAGAAGAAATTGGGCCCCCTCCAGAATTACACTACTCGAACGCAAAAAGAAGGTTGCGATCGCGTAGAAGAAAACCAGATACCAGCAGTTCAGCAATTCAATAAGTCCCAAAAATGACCCGTTGAGCATCCGAAACACACCCGAGGCCCCCGAGACCTCAACCAAACCCACGAACATATCCCATAACATCTTTCAAACTTGTTACAACCTTCGGAATGCCATAAACAACATCAAAACACCTACTTTTCATCGAATTCAAGCTTAAAATTTACAAAAACTCTAAAAACACATTTTCGATCAAAAAGTCTACCAAACCTCGTCCGAATGACTTGAAACTTTGCATGCACATCCCAAATGACATAACAAAACTACTGCAATTCTCAAAATTTCATTTCGACCCTCGGATCAAAATCTCACTATCGAACAGGAAACTTCAAAAATTCAACCTTCGGTATTTCAAGCCTAAATTAGCTAGGGACCTCCAAAACACAATCCGAACACGCTCCTAACCTTGAAATCACCTAACGAAGCTAGCAGAACCATTGGATTTCCATTCCACGGTCGTCTTTACACTGTTCTGATTATGGACAATTTTCTAACACCTAAGCTTTCATTTAGGGACTAAATGTCCTAAAACTCTCCGAAACTCAAAACCGAACATCCCGACAAAAAAATTAGTAGAAATAAACTTGGGCATAGCAGTTAATAGAGGATCGAGGCATTAATTCTTAAGATGACCGGTCGGGTCGTCACAGATATCCATCGCGATCATATTTTGGGATGGATAAAAGAGTTATGGAACAAATAGAGAGCACAATTGCATGAAAAACATATGAAGGGTAAGCCAATCCATGAGGCTCTTAAGAATGTGCCCAAGGGGGTAAACAAGAAACAATGGGAGTGGTTGGTAAAGGAACATTTTTCTACAGAAAGTTTTCAGGTTTGACATAATAGAGAATTATGTAATTTTATTTTATACAGTGATCTTTTAATTGATAATTTATTTATAGCATTTGAATTTTATGTTGTCACTCAAATATAGGCGAGAAGTAACAGGAATGCAGCAAGTAAAACTAAGTTTAAGATGCTTCATCATATTGGTAGCAAGCCAATTAGAGAGATGATTTATCAAAAAGTGTTATCATCAAATCTATTTTTGCTTAATATTGACGAGATGTTATTTGACATATTTACTTTTATGTAAAGGGCGAAAAAGATGGCAAACCACCAGATTTGGCAACTATTTTCTTCGAGACTCGCAAGAAGAATAACACACTTATTGAACTTGAAACAATCAAAAAACATGTGCATTTGGTTAATTGAACATGTTCTTTACTTTTAGTTATTATTGGATCAGACAAAAATTTCTCTATATACTTTGTAGGCTCAAATCCAGGAATTGGTGCAGTCTGAACCGTCACTTCCTAACATAGAGACTGCAGAAAAGTGCTTTGGACTCAAAGTTGTAGTCATGTATTTGGCTTTGGGGGTGGATTAAAGGCGAAAGATTTGAAAGGGGGAACTGCCTCAAAAACTGAATTATTGGCTAAGCTACGTTCAACTGAAAATGAAAACCAGTCTTTGAAGGATCGTCTGTCTAACTTCGAAAATGAGATGAGAGAACTGAGCCAATTAAAAGAATTAGTATTAGCGCAACAAACTAATTTTCAGCCTCCAGTTCAGGAGAATGACTATTCGGATCCTTGATGATACCAAGTGAGTAACAACTTACCTGAAACCTCAATTTATTTTGTTGATTCAAGGATGTGTTATTATATATCATTTGCAAAATTTATTCTTCTGTTGATTACGAATTTGCTGGTTGTGCATAGTTATTAATCACATTACTGGTTTCTTTATGTTCGCTAGTGGTTGAAGTTCGATAACCCATAATGAAATTGATAACCCATACTGATTGTTAAAAGTGAACTTGTTCAATATTGGGACAAGATGGATTACTGCTCTGCTAGTAGTCCTATACATAAAAAATAATGAAATCATAACATTTAGAGAGAAACTCCTTAGGGTGTCCAATTTGTTTCCCAACAGTCATGACATATTGTTGTTTATTTAAAAAGGCTAGTAGGGAGTTTTCTGGATGCATTTGGCATAGCATATTGGCGATCTCATAAGTTAACTTATGGTCAGTTCTAGAGAGGAAAGAAGTTTGGGTTGGATGTATTGATGTCATTTAAGCTTTGGTATGAAGCACTTTTAACTTTATTTAATTGATAGACCATAGGAGAATACAAGACACCGCTTCATAATGTTTCTGATGCTTAGACAATATGAGCTAATTGTCAATCCAGTGACTAAAATCAATTGTCAATCACTAACACTTGGCAACTAAAATTCAGTGACTCCAAGAAGAAAGCAATTTTCAGTAAAAATCCAACATTGACTGGACCAAGTAGCAATTAGTAACAAGCATAAAATGGCTCTCTTTTTATGCTTCAAGCATGGGTGATGGCTCTTAGAGGTACACTGTTATATATAGTTTTCTAACTGAAATTTCTTTTTTCTTCTATAGGTTTTGGATATTGAAGTTTACTAGAAGCAGATTTTTGACGACATACAAATTAACCATTATTTTGCTGGGAATTTCAAGAAAATTTTACATTACAATCAAGGAATATTAGTGATGTAGTTTTTTGCTAAATGTTTATGAACACAATATTGTGACTAGCTTACATCATTGATGTACGGTGCAATTAACTGATGTTGATCATTTTTGGTATTATTTTATGAAAGCAAAATCGATCATCTATATATTAATATTCCCGATTTCTAGTATCAAATTGAATGGGATTTAGGGACTTGTAACTTGTTTCTTTGGGGACTAGATTGTTAGTCCTTAAATCCTTTTTATTAGGAGTAGAAAATTTGGTTGCTAAATTTGTAGCTTTGTAGTGCTGACCTGTTCGAATTAGGGACCAACTTTAAACTTTTCCAAAAAGATATAATAGCCAGCTTCTAACTGGTCGTGAAATATTTTAACGACCACATTTAAACAAGTCCTGAAAATATTTGAAGGACCAGGAATTTAGTCGCTAAAACATACAAATAGCGACCAAAAAAATGGTCCTTAAAAAGCTTTTAGGGCTAGTTTTAAACTGGTCGCAAAATCATTTTAGCGAGTAGCACGATATCACGTCCTTGATGACCTTTAGGTACGGAAGCTATAAGAACCAGATTATATGGTCACGATTAACCATTTGGGACAAACTCCTTACCTTTAGGGACCAATTTTTCTTTCACTATTGAATATTTTTCTTGTAGTGGAATATGAAAATGAAAATGATTGAAAGAGTTTCAAATGGATATTAGATGAACTTTTTGTTGGGACAACAAAATGTTTCTGTGACGACCGACCTGTCGTCTCATGTATTACTGCCCCGTTTTTCCCATTTTACGCCCCTTCATGTTTCATTATTGGCATTGGTATGTTAGAGTTGAATTGGATTGGTTTTGGTAGGAAATGAGACACTTAGTCTCTTTAAAGAAGGTTTGGTTTGGAAAAGTCAACCGGACATTGACTTATGAGTTAGAGGGCTTGGATCGGATTTTCGGTGATTCAGTTGACTTATGAGTTAGAGGGCTTGGATCGGATTTTTGGTGATTCAGTTAGCTTCGGGAGGTTATTTGTGACTTAGGAGTGCGATCGGAATTGATTTTGGAGGTTCGGTGTAGGATTAGGCTTGAATTGGCGAAGTTAACATTTTGGCGAATTTCGGTTGGTAGGTGAAATTTTGATCCGAGGATCGGAATTGAATTTCGAGAGTTGCTGTAGCTTTGTTAGGTGATTTGGGATGCGTGCAAATATTTAAGGTCATTCAGAGGTGTTTTGGTCGGGTTTTTGATCAAATGCATATTTCGAAAGTTTTTAAGAAACTTAGGCTTGAATCCGATGTGATCTAATGGTTTTAGCATTTTTTGATGCGTTTCAATGATTGGACCAACTTTGAACGAGGTTTTAGGATGTGTTGGTGCTTTTGGTTGAGGTCCCGAGGGCCTCGGGCTGATTTTGGGTGGCTATCGGAAGGAAATTTGAAGTTGGAATTGCAGGTTTCTGGCTGCAGCAGGTATTTCCGCATCTGCGGAAAGGAAACCGCAGATGCGGTTGCGCGGAAGCGGAGTCAGGTATCGCAGGTACGAAAAGGGTGGGGTCGAGCAATATCCGTAGAAGCGGAAATATATCCGCATAAGCGGGTCCGCATAGGCGGAAGTTTTATCGCAGAAGCGATTTTTGGAATTTTAAAGAGGATCCGCAAAAGCGGGGAGAAGGCCGCAGAAGTGGTCCCGCATAAGCGGAAGCGGGACCGCAGAAGCAAAAACTGGCCTAGACAGAAGGGTTTTTATTGAATATTTCATCCGCGAGCTTGGGATATTTTCCACCATTGTTGGGCGAACTTGAGAGCTTTTGGCGAGGATTAAAGAGTGTTTTGACTGGGAATCGATTGGAGGTAAGTCCCTTGGCCTAAATACATGAGATTATGATAAATCTAACATGCAAATTGGTTGAAATTCATCAAAAGGGGGTAAAGTTAGGGCTTGAAAATTGGTAATTTTAAAATAGAATTTGAAGGGTCAAATAGACTCCAATTTTGGTAAATTTGATATATATAGACTCGTGGCGAGACGAGGAATCCGGTGATGTAAATTTTATAATTTTTCGAGAAGTGGGCCCGGGGCTCGGGTTTTGGCAACTTCGTGATTTTCGATATTTTTCGAGTCTTTTTGATTGGGTTATGTTTCCTTAACCTATTGTAACGTATTCCTTGTTATTTTGAGCAGATTTGAAGCGCAAGGAGGTCAATTCGAGAGGAAAAGGCATAGCGAGATAGACTTGTGGCTGGCTTAAGGTGAGTAATAGATTTAAATGATGACCTGAGGGTTTGAAACCCCGGAATATCACATCGTAACGCTATATTGAGGTGAGACACGCGCCCTATGACGAGTGCGGGGTCGTTTGTGATTGGGGATTGCGACTTAGTCCGTCCCGAGTGTTGTTCACATTGTGTTTTCGACTAAGACTTGCTTGATAATCATCCTACTTGGATTTTATTGATATATTTGGGCTTTGTGCCGATTATTTGAATCCTTCAGGGTTTACTATCACTGTTTTTCACATGATTCGACATGTTAATGGATTTCAGTCCTAAGTACAAATACTGTTTTGAAATACTCAGCCTGTTTCTAAGATTTGAAAACTAAAGCACTATTTTATTGACATCCTGAGCTGAGAACTATCATTTTGATATTGCCCGTGTGGCTTGTGTGAGTTTCTGGACTGAACATGGATCGGACTGCGCGCTGCAGCGGTATTATATGGATACTGGTGCCACGAGATGGCTTGATTATTTGTGCTTGGGCTGTAGGAGCCCCTCCGGAGTCTGTACACACCCCCAATGAGCGCCGTCGACATTAAACGGATCGGGCTGCACACCGCAGCGGGTACTGTAATGTACCGTTCAATGTGTTGCATTGCATTCATGCATTATTACTTATCTGCTACCTAACATGGTTCTTTCTGTACTATTATTGCATTGACTTGTTGTTTCACTGTTAAATGTCTGGGCTGTCAGTTATAGTTTACCTTGTATTATTTCGTGATTTCTTATCTTCAGCCATTAGTTATATTTATTACTCCCTGGGTCGGAGTACTCACATTACTCCCTGCACCTTGCGTGCAGTTCCAGGTGCATCACACGCTGAGTGAGGACCATCTAGCAGGACAGCAGTATCGGAGAGCATTGAGGTAGCTGCATGGCGTTCGCAGCCTTGATCTCTCCCTCCTATCTCTACTCTTTATTTCTGCACTTTCTTAGACAGACTTGTATTAGGTGGATATTCTGTATTAGAGGCTCATGTTCGTGACACCGGGTCCTAGTTGGGGGGTTACGTTGCAGTATTTTGTTAACTTTCAGTTCATTTCACTGTTATTTCTAGGATTTTGAAAAAAAAATTAGAAGTATTATCTGTGCTTGCAACTAATGATCTGTTTAAGTCGGGAATATTGCTGAAAGGTCGAGCTTGCCTATCAGTGTGTTGGGCGCCATCACGACCGGGGGATTGGGTCGTGACAAGTTGGTATCAGAGCCTAGGTTACTTGGTCTTGCGAATCATAAGCCGGTTTAGTAGAGTCTCGCGGATCGGTACGGAGACGTCTATATTTATCCTCGAGAGGCTGCAGAACCCTTAGGAAAAACATCATATTCTTGAAATTCTTGTCGTACGACTTTGTTGATCCGAGAACTAAACTTTTGTATTCTATTCTCTCGTAGATGGTTAGAACTCGCACCACCGGACGTGATGGACAACCACCAGTACCACCCACTAGAGGCCGTAGACGCGGTCGTGGTCGTGTTCGAGGTAGACCAGTGAGGGCAGCACCTATTGATCCACCAGCTGCCCCAGTTCAGGACCAGCCTCCAGCTGTAGATGCTCCAGCGGCACCTGTGCAGGCACCCGCAGTGCCCATTGTGAATCCGGGTCTCCAGGAGGCCTTGGCTCAGATACTATCAGTTTGCACTGGCCTAGCTCAGGCAGTCTCAGCCACTACAGTAGCTACTTCACAGACCGGGGGAGGCAATCAGACCCCCGCCGCTCGTACACCTGAGCAGGTTCTTCAGGAATTGCAGACATCGGGAGCAGCCCCAGCTCAGCCGGTTGCACCGGTTGCACCAGCTGCACCAGTTGCACCAGTTACAGACTATGTGGTTCCAGCTATGCCAGACGATGAGCAGCGTCGTCTTGAGAGGTTCGATAGGCTCCAGCCTCCGACGTTCAGTGGTGCTGAGGGCGAGGATGGCCAGGGTTTCCTCGACAAGTGTCAGCGTATTATTTACACCGCATGGATTTTAGAGTCTAGTGGAGTGGCTTTTACTACTTTCTAGTTCTCAGGGGCTGCATTTACCTGGTGGGAGGATTTTGAGAGGCGTAGACCTGTTGGTGCATCGCCCCTTACATGGCAGCAGTTCTCCACTCTCTTTCTGGAGAAGTACTTACCGTAGTCTCGCAGAGAGGAGCTGCGTCGTCAGTTTGAGTGGTTGATTTAGTGGGACATGTCTGTGACCCAGTACGAGATGAGATTTTTGCAGTTAGCTCGGCATGCTACTTGGATGATCCCGACAGATCGGGAGAGGATTAGGAGGTTCGTGGATGGCCTCAACTATTCACTCTGCATTCTGATAACCAGAGAGAGGGTTTTGGGTGCCTCATTTGAGGAGTTAGTTGACATTGCTCGTGATATTGAGACGGTTCGCCGTAGGGAGCGTGAGGAGAGGGAGGCCAAGAGGCCTCGAGGTTCAGGCAGTTTTAGTGGTGCTCCTTCTAGGGGCCAGTTCCAGCGTGGTAGAGGTTGTTCCTTCAGGCCTCCTCAGTCAGCTCGTCTAGAGCATAGTGGGGCTTCTGCAGGCCATGGTCATCAGGGATTCTAGCAGGGCCAGCCTTCACTTAGTTCCCTCCCAGCACAGAGCTTTTCTCATGCCTCTTCAGCCCAGGGTTCTTCTGCAGCGAGGGGTTCCCTTCAGTCCCCTTCTCCAGCACCAGGTAGTTGCTACGAGTGCGGAGAGTTCGGTCATATGAGGAGGCAGTGTCCTCGGCTTCATGGTAGTCAGTTTCAGTAGAGGGATTAGCCATCGTCTTCTACTCCATCTACTTCAGCACCCTCCCAGTCAGATAAGGGTGGGGCCAGGAATCCAGGGGATGCCCCAAGGGTGGAGACCGATCTGGCGGTGGCCAGGCTCGATTCTACGCTCTCCCAGACAGGAGGGATGCCATTGCATCAGATGCTGTTATCACAGGTATTATCTCAGTCTGCCATAGGGATGCCTCTGTCTTATCTGATCCTGGTTCTACCTATTCTTATGTGTCCTCATATTTTTCTCATCACCTGGGTACGACCCGAGGATGTCTTGCTTTACCTGTGCACGTATCTACCCCGATGGGTGATACTATTATTGTAGACCATGTGTATCGGTCTTGTCTGGTGACTATTGGGAGTTTGGAGACCCGAGTTGACTTCTTGTTGTTGAGCATGGTAGATTTTGATGTTATTCTGGGCATGGACTAGTTATCTCCGTGTCATGCTATTCTGGACTGTCATGCTAAGACAGTCACGTTGGCTATACCGGGTATTCCTAGGATTGAGTGGCGTGGTATGACTGACTATGTTCCTAGCAGGGTGATTTATTTCCTAAAGGCCCAGCGGATGGTTGGGAAAGGTTGTCTATCATATTTGGCTTTTGTGAGAGATGTTGGAGCTGAGACTCCTAGTCTTGGTTCTGTTCCCGTTTTGAGGCACTTCCCTGATGTGTTTCCAACAGACCTGCCGGGCATGCCACCGAACAGGGACATTGATTTTGGTATTGACCTGGTGCCGGGCACTCAGCCCATTTCCATTCCTCCGTATCGCATGGCACCAGCGAAGTTGAAAGAACTAAAGGATCAGCTTCACGAACTCCTAGATAAGGGGTTCATTCGTCTGAGTGTGTCACCGTGGGGTGCACCGGTTCTATTTGTGAAGAAGAAGGATGACACAATGAGAATGTGCATTGACTACAGGCAATTGAACAAAGTGACAGTGAAGAACAAGTATCCCCTGCCCTGTATTGATGATTTGTTTGACCAGCTTCAGGGGGCAAAGGTATTCTCCAAGATTGATCTCCGTTCAGGCTATCACCAGCTGAAGATCAGGGATTCAGATATTATGAAGACTGCTTTCAGGACTAGATATGGGCACTATGAGTTTTTGGTTATGTCCTCTGGGCTGGCTAATGCCCCAACAGCATTCATGCACCTAATGAACAGTGTATTTCGGCCGCATCTGGATTCATTTGTGATTGTTTTTATTGATGACATCCTGGTGTACTCGCGTAGCCAGGAGGAGCACGCACATCATTTGAGAGTGGTACTACAGAGATTGAGGGAGGAGAAGCTTTATTCAAAGTTCTCAAGATGTGAGTTCTGGCTTGGTTCTGTGGCTTTTCTGGGGCACGTGGTATCCAGCGATGGTATTCAGGTTGATCCAAAGAATATAGAGGCGGTTCAGAGTTGACCTAGATCGTCCTCAGCCACAGAGATTCAGAGTTTACTCAGTTTGGCGGGTTATTATCACCGGTTCGTCTAGGGTTTTTCATTTATTGCTTTGCCCTTGACCAAGTTGACGGAGAAGGTTGCACCATTTGTATGGTCGGACGAGTGTGAGGAGAGCTTTCAGAAGCTCAAGACAGCTTTGACCACAGCTCCAGTATTGGTATTGCCATCAGCTTCAGGTTCTTACACTGTATATTGTGATGCTTTGAGAGTTGGGATCGGATGTGTGTTGATGCAGGAGAGTAGAGTTATTGCATATGCTTCTCCTCAGTTGAAGCTCCATAAGAAGAACTACCATGTACATGATTTGGAGTTGGCTTCTATAGTTCTTGCTTTGAAGATTTGGAGGCACTACTTATATGGCGTATCTTGTGAGATATTCACTGATCATCACAGTCTTCAGCATTTGTTAAAGCAGAAGGATCTTAATTTGAGGCGGCGGAGGTGGCTGGAGTTACTCAAAGACTATGATATTACCATTCTGTATCATCCAGGGAAGGCCAATGTGGTGGCCGATGCTTTGAGCCGGAAGGCAGTTAGTATGGGTAGTTTGGCATACATTCCAGTTGGGGAGAGGCCCTTTGCAGTTGATGTCCAGGCTTTGGCCAATCGGATGGTGAGGTTAGACATTTTGGAGCCTAGTCAGGTGTTGGCTTGTGTGGTTTCTCGGTCTTCCTTGTATGACCGCATTAGAGAGCACCAGTACGACGATCCTCATTTGCTTGTCCTTAAGGATAGGGTCCAGCATGGTGATGCCAGAGATGTGACTATTGATGATGATGGCGTGTTGAGGATGCAGGGCCTGATTTGCGTGCCCAATGTGGATGGGCTTCGGGAGTTGATATTAGAGGAGGCCCACAGCTCGCAGTATTCCATTCATCCGGGTGCCGCGAAGATGTATCAGGATTTGAGGTAGCACTACTGGTGGAGGAGAATGAAGAAAGATAATGTGGGTTATGTAGCTCGGTGTCTCAACTGTCAGCAGGTAAAATATGAGCATCAGAGGCCGGGTGGTGTACTTCAGCGGATGGATATTCCAGAGTGTAAGTGGGAGAGGATTACTATGGATTTTGTGAGTGGTCTCCCTCGTACCTCGAGGAAGTTTGATTCGATTTGGGTGATTGTGGATCGGCTGACCAAGTCCGCGCACTTCATTCCGGTATGTACCACCTATTCTTCAGAGTGGCTGGCAGGGATTTTCATCCGGGAGGTTGTTCGATTGCATGGGTTTCCAGTTTCTATTATCTCAGATAGAGGTACTCAGTTCACTTCCTAGTTTTGGAGGACTTTTCAGCGGGAGTTGGGTACACAGGTGGAGTTGAGCACAGTGTTTCATCCTCAGACGGATGTCCAGTCCGAGCGTACTATTCAGATATTGGAGGATATGTTGTGTGTCTGTGTCATTGATTTTGGAGGTTCCTAGGCCGAGTTCTTGCCACTTGTAGAGTTTGCTTACAACAACAGCTATCAATCCAGTATTCAGATGGTGCCGTATGAGGCCTTATATGGGAGACGTTGTAGATGTCCCGTTGGTTGGTTTGAGCCCGGCGAGGCTAGACTATTGGGGACAGAGTTGGTCCAGGATGCCTTAGAGAAGGTGAAAGTGATCCAGGAGGGACTCCGTATAGCTCAGTCGCGTCAGAAGAGTTATGCGGACCGGAAGGTTCGAGATGTCTCTTATATGGTGGGCGAGAAGGTCTTGTTGAAGGTTTCGCCCATGAAGGGCGTTATGAGGTTTGGTAAGAAAAGGAATTTGAGTTCGCGGTTCATTGGGCCTTTTGAGGTACTTAGGAGGATTGGGGAGGTGGCCTATATGCTTGCTTTGCCACCCAGCTTGTCGGGGGTTCATCCGGTATTCCATATTTCCATGATCCGGAAGTATGTTGGAGACCCGTCTCATGTGTTAGACTTTAGCACGGTTCATTTGGATGATGATTTGACCTATGATGTAGAGCCAGTGGCTATTTTGGGTCGTCAGGTTTGGAAATTGAGATCAAAGGATATAGCTTCGGTGAAGGTGCAGTGGAGAGATCGGCCCGTGGAAGAGGCTACCTGGGAGACCGAGCGAGAGATGTGGAGCAGATATCCTCACCTATTTGAGACTTCAGGTATATTTCTTGGCCCGCTCGAGGATGAACGTTTGTTTAAGTTGGGGAGGATATGACGACCCGACCCGTCGTCTCATGTATTACTGCCCCGTTTTCCCCATTTTATGCCCTTTCATGTTTCATTATTGGCATTGGTGTGTTAGAGTTGAATTGGATTGGTTTTGGTAGGAAATGAGACACTTAGTCTCTTTAAAGAAGGTTTGGTTTGGAAAAGTCAACCGGATGTTGACTTATGAGTTAGAGGGCTCGGATGGGATTTCCGGTGATTCGGTTAGCTTCGGGAGGTGATTTGTGACTTAGGAGTGCGATCGGAATTGATTTTAGAGGTCCAGTGTAGGATTAGGCTTGAATTGGCGAAGTTAGCATTTTGGCAAATTCCGGTTGGTATGTGAGATTTTGATCTGAGGGTCTGAATGGAATTCCGAGAGTTGTTGTAGCTTCGTTAGGTGATTTGGGATGTGTGCGCAATATTTCAGGTCATTCAGAGGTGTTTTGGTCGGGTTTTTGATCAAATGCGTATTTCGGAAGTTTTTAAGAAACTTAGGCTTGAATCCGATGTGATCTAATGGTTTTAGCGTTTTTTGATGCGTTTCGATGATTGGAACAAGTTTGAACGAGGTTTTAGGATGTGTTGGTGCTTTTGGTTGAGGTCCCGAGGGCCTCAGGGTGATTTCGGGTGGCTATCGGAAGGAAATTTGAAGTTGGAATTGCAGGTTTCTGGCTGCAGCAGGTATTTCCGCATCTGCGGAAAGGAAACCGCAGATGCGGTTGCGCGGAAGCGGAGTTAGGTATCGCAGGTACGAAAAGGGTGGGGTCGAGCAATTTTCGCAGAAGCGGAAATATATCCGCATAAGCGGGTCCGCATAGGCGGAAGTTTTACCGCAGAAGCAGTTTTTGGAATTTTAAAGAGGATCCGCAGAAGCGGGGAGAAGGCCGCAGAAGTGGTCCCGCATAAGCAGAAGCGGGACCGCAAAAGCTAAAATTGGCCTGGACAGAAGGGTTTTTATTGAATATTTCATCCGCGAGCTTGTGATATTTTCCACCATTGTTGGGCGACCTTGAGAGCTTTTGGTGAGGATTAAAGAGTGTTTTAACTGGGAATCTATTGGAGGTAAGTCCCTTGGCCTAAATACATGAGATTATGATAAATCTAACATGGAAATTGGTTGAAATTCATCAAAAGGGGGTAAAGTTAGGTCATGAAAATTGGTAATTTAAAAATAGAATTTGAAGGGTCAAATGGACTCCAATTTTGGTAAATTTGATATATATAGACTCGTGGCGAGACGAGGAATCCGGTGATGTGAATTTTATAATTTTTTGAGAAGTGGGCCCGGGGCTCGGGTTTTGGCAACTTCGTGATTTTCGATGTTTTTCGAGTCTTTTCGATTGGGTTATGTTTCCTTAACCTATTGTAACATATTCCTTGTGATTTTGAGCAGATTCGACGCGCGAGGAGGTCGATTCGAGGGGAAAAGGCATAGCGAGCTAGACTTGTGGCCGGCTTAAGGTAAGTAATAGATGTAAATGATAACCTGAGGGTTTGAAACCCCGGAATATCGTATCGTAACGCTATATTGAGGCGAGACACGCGCCCTATGACGAGTGCGGGGTCGTTTGTGATTGGGGATTGCGACTTAGTCCGTCCCGAGTGGTGTTCACATTGTGTTTTCGACTAAGACTTGCTTGATAATCATCCTACTTAGATTTTATTGATATATTTGGGCTTTGTGCCGATTATTTGAATCCTTCAGGGTTTACTATCACTTTTTTTCACATGATTCGACATGTTAATGGATTTCAGTCCTAAGTACAAATATTGTTTTGAAATACTCTGCCTGTTTCTAAGATTTGAAACTAAAAAACTATTTTATTGACATCCTGAGCTGAGAACTATCATTTTGATATTGCCCGTGTGGCTTGTGTGAGTTTTTGGACTGAACATGGATCGGGTTGTGCACCGCAGCGGTATTATATGGATACTGGTGCCACGAGATGGCTTGATTATTTGCGCTTGGGCTGTAGGAGCCCCTCCAGAGTCTGTACACACCCCCAATGAGCGCCGTCGACGTTAAACGGATCGGGCTGCATGCCGCAGCGGGTACTGGAATGTACCGTTCAGTGTGTTGCATTACATTCATGCATTATTACTTATCTCCTACCTGACATGGTTCTTTCTGTACTATTATTGCATTGACTTGTTGTTTTACTGTTAAATGTCTGGGCTGTCAGTTATAGTTTACCTTGTATTATTTCATGATTTCTTATCTTCAACCATTAGTTATATTTATTACTCCCTGGGTCGCAGCACTCACATTACTCCCTGCACCTTGCGTGCAGTTCCAGGTGCATCACAGGCTGAATGAGGACCATCTAGCAGGACAACAGTATCGGAGAGCATTGAGGTAGCTGCATGGCGTTCGCAGCCTTGATCTCTCCCTCCTATCTCTACTCTTTATTTCCGCACTTTCTTAGACAGACTTGTATTAGGTGGATATTCTGTATTAGAGGCTCATGTTCGTGACACCGGGTCCTAGTTAGGGGGTTATGTTGCAGTATTTTGTTAACTTTCAGTTCATTTCACTATTATTTCCAGGATTTTGAAAAAACAATTAGAAGTATTATCTGTGCTTGCAACTAATGATCTGTTTAAGTCGGGAATATTGCTGAAAGGTCGAGCTTGCCTATCAGTATGTTGGGCGCCATCACGACCGGGGGATTGGGTCGTGACAAGTTGGTATCAGAGCCTAGGTTACTTGGTCTTGCGAATCATGATGTCAGTTTACAAAAATAACCTTAGAATATTAAGCATAATACATCATAATAAAATGATATAACCGGAATTCTAGATATTAGCCTTATAATCCTATTAGTTTTATGACATAATACTACATGTTAGGAATACTGCATGATTACCTATAATAATCCTATTAGTATAATTACTTTCGGGCTGTCTAATTCATATAAAAGTGAACAAGTAAATATCTTTAGTCATGTAATCCTATTACTTTTAGGATATACTTCTTAAAAATTTATATTACTAATTGAATTCAAAAACATATCATAATGTCTTATTACTAATTTAATTTTAGAATGTATTATATTGTCCAAATCTATTTAGAAAAAAGAGAATTTATATTATTTTAAAAGTATAAATACAATATTAATATACCAAAGTATCCCTAAAATATTAAACAGAAAAACTCATAGGGAAAGGACATAACTACAATAACCTATTTTTTGGACTACAATACCTTCTATGCCAATTTTTAAATTTTAAGATTTTAAAATTAATAAGTTTGGTCTATTAAATTTTTATTAAAAATATGTAGGAATGTTTAATAAAATTAGTTTCATAAGAATTCTCTATGTTGGCAATGCACTCCATAATATCCAATACCAAGAAAAAATAAAAGTAATATTAAATGGAGTGCATAAAGACTTGAAATTGAGGGGAAAAATACCCCCACGATGATATATTTTTAAATTATATTTGAACTATTTTTCTACTCAAATAATTTATCTTTTTATTAGTTTTTCGTGTAATATTAAAAGATACCCAATTATTAAACAACAACAAAATATTTAAGAATATAAATGTGTGAGAAAGAGAAAAAAAGGTTGGTAAGAGTCAATACCACTAATGATTCTACAAATATAAAGATTTAAAAATTAAAATTTCATATCAATCTTTCACTCTTTGAAAATAAAATTTATGATGGATAAAATTATAATTAATATTAAATATTCAAAACAAGAGATGAACTAATATTAAGATCTAAATAAACAAAGAGTAAATTATGTTTTATGTTAAAACCAAATAATTAAATCTTTTAATTAGTTATTTAGCAAAAGAATCCAATTCAATTATTTTTTAAATTAATCATATGAGTAAAATTCCTATTCAAGTTAAAAAAAACTCAGGGTACATAAATTTATTCCATAAAAAGAGAGTTAGAACACAAAGTAAAAATGATAGTACATTATTAAGAATCAAAATGCAATACAAGTGTCTAAAGAAGCACAATCAAAACTAAATTCTAAAAAAGAACAAGCTTTCAAGACTATATTATAAAGAGCCGACTCTGTTATAACAGGATTATTTTTTGTAGATGCCTCCGGTGGAATCAAAATAATATTTCTATGTCATACATTACTTAAAATACCATATCAAGAGGCATGATACTGTTAGAAATAATAGGAAGTGGTGTACCAATAACGAGTTTATTGTGAGGCCACCCTGTGACGATCCAAAGGGTCATCACCTATTTTTCTATTTATTCTATGCTTTCGAGGCCTTGAAAACCTTATTTGGGACTGCCTCGATTTACGTGCGCAGTCCGGGCGTGTAGCCGAAAAGCTTAAATATGAATTCTATGAGAAAAATATTAAATTTTACTTCGGTCAATATTTTGGGCAAACGGACTCGGACTCGTGATTTAACGGTCCCGAAGGGTCCGTAGAAAAATATGGGACTTGGGCGTATGCCCGGAATTGAATTCCGAGGTCCCAAGCCCAAGAAATAAATTTTTGTGTGAAATTGTTTTCTGGAAACAATTAAGGAAATTGGAAATGAAATTTGATTAAAAGACTATGGTATCGGGCCCGTATTTTAGTTCCGGCACCCAGTACAAGTCTTACATATGTTTTAAGTGATTTCTGTAAAGTTTGTTGAAATCTGACGTCGTTTGACGTGTTTCGGACTTAAAACTCTAAATTTCAAAGTTAATGAAGTTTGAGGAAAAACCAGTGATTTTGAGGTTTGATTCGTTATTTTTGATGTTATTTTGGCGATTTGATCGCACGGTTAAGTTTGTAAGATGTTGTTGAGTTAGTGTATGTGTTTGGTTAGGAGCCCCGAGGGCTCGGGAGTGTTTCGGAGGTGTTCCGGGGTGGTTTCAAACTTAGAAAAATTGCAGAAGTCTCAGTTCTGATGTTCTGGTATTCAGTTCTATGCGATCGCAAAGGTAGCTCCGTGATCGCGTAGAGTAAACCTACAGGTGCCCGCATTTGTTCTATGCGATCGCATAGACTCGCCCGCGATCGCATAGCTTAGCCCAATTCCTTCAGTGCGAATGCATGCTTTCTCCCGCGGTCGCGAAGCATTAAACCAAACATGGGAATTTCAGCCTCGTTTTCTTATATGCGTTCGCAATACCCCTTATGCGATCGCAATGGCCAACTTCCCTTTACCCTATGCGATCGCAACCCCTTTCCCGCGATCGCATAGAGCAATTATGCCCAGTTATATTTAAAATTTCCAGAACAGTGTCGTTACGGGATTTTCATAAAAACACACGAGCTCCTTCTTCTCCAAGGTCTTTAGGCATCCATTGAAGCTCCCTTTCACCAAAACTTCTTGGGTTAGTAAATCTTAACTCGTTTTCTTTATTTTCCATCAATATTTGTTGAATTCCTAAGTCTAAAACATGTGATTTAGGGTAGAAATTGGGGGAAATGGGTAGAGTTAGGGCTTTTGACCTTTTCTTGATTTAGACCTCGTTTTGGGGTCGAATTTGAGAACAAATTATATATTCGGGCTCGTGGGTGAATGGGGGATTTGATTTTGGTCCGAACCTCGTGTTTTGACCAAGCGGGCCTGGGGGCGATTTTGGGATTTTTAGAAAGATAGCTTGGAAATCTATAATTAGACATTCGGTTTGATTATTTTAGCATATATTGATATTATGAAGTCATTATTGTATAGATTAGATTGAGTTGGAGCCGAATTCGAGAGGGAAAGCGGTTGTTGTGGATTGATTTGGCCGTGGAAGTTGAGGTAAGTGTTTGGTTTAACCCTAGCTTGAGGGAATAGGAGTTGAGTCTTATGTGATACTTGCTAATTGTCGAGTACGATGTATAGGCATGGTGACGAGTATCTATACATTGGTGTCTAGCATGACCGTGAGTCCTTATTTTGCAAATAATTGGGATTATTGTTATATTTTCCATGTTTAATTGATAACTTCTATATGTTGTAAAGATCTTGTGAAAGGAAATGGTGATCTTTAAACTTCGTGGAGTGTTGGCTCGAGTTAAAATGCAAATTGTGAAGGTATATGAGATAAGTAAATCCTTGGAGCATTGGCTCAAGTGGTAATGTGAACTATGAGATGAAAGTGAAAGAAAGAGAAAGAGTTAATGATTTATTCCCTTGCCGGGACGTAGTTGATTATTGATGTTGTGCACTTGCCGGGTTATTAATTGGTTGCTTGTATTCCCTTACCGGGATTTCCATTATTGTTTTATTATTTCCCTTGCCCTTGTCTGTGATTGTTGATTGGGTGAGGAAGAGTGTTAAAGCACGAAGGGTGATGCCTTGCATTGTTTTCTTCTTGTGAGGAAAGAGTGTAAAGCACGAAGGGTGATGCCGTGCATTGTTTGTTTATTGTGAGGAAAAGAGAGTAAAGCACGAAGGGTGATACCGTGCCGCACGATGTGCCATTCCGTGCCGATTATATTGATTACATGTGAGGTATGAGAGTAAAAACGAAGGGTGATGTCGTGCACGTTGATATACTATTGTTTGGGTGAGGATGAGAGTAAAAGCACGAAGGGTGATGCCTTGCACTTGTTGATCTCTGTTTCTTGTTGTTGTATGAGTTGTGTTTTTCCTTTTATCAGTCAGATTATAGTTGAAACTGTTATCTCCCCACAGCATGTGGTAGTCACTACTTCGCTGGGGTTAGGCAAGACACTTACCAGCACATGGGGTCGGTTGTGCTGATGCTACACTCTGTGCTATTTTGCACAGATCTAGGTTTCGGACAGCAACAGCAGTAGTATTAGTGTGGGAGCAGGCCTTCAGTCCAGCGAGATCCAAGGTAGCCTTGCAGGCATCCGTAGGCCCGGCGTCTCCCTTATCTTCTCTTTTAGTCTGTTATTTCATTGTGTCGAGACAAACAGTTTGTGTTTCTTTCAGACGTTGTATTTAGTATTCCTAGCAGTTCGTGAGTACAGTGACACCAGTCTTGGGTAGATAATTCTGTTAAACTTTCCGCATTTCTATTCAGCTTTATATAATGCTAAGACTTCCGCTTATTATTGAATTTTATTGCTTTTACATTTTGCCATTAATTGTTAAAACGGGTTAGATCATTAATGGAAAGGTAATTAAAATTGGCTTGACTAGCTCTCATTAGTAGGCGCCATCACGACTCCCAAGGGTGGGAAATCTGGGTCGTGACAAGTTGGTATCAGAGCTCTAAATTACATAGGTCTCACAACTCACGGACAAGCTTAGTAGAGTCTAAGGGATCGATACGAAGATGTCTGTATTTATCCCCCAGAGGCTACCGAGTTAGGAAAAGTTTCACATTTGTTCTTTCTAGTCGTGCGGTTTGGTTTCTCAATGCTAATTGAATTTCTACTCTGTTGTTTTGCAGATGGCGAGAACACATGCTTCTTCATCTTCCGATCTGCAGTCCGAGCCCCCGGCAGCTCCCGCTAGAGGTAGAGGACGAGACCGTGCTAGAGGCAAAGGTTGGGGCAGATCTCAGCCCCGAGCAGCAGCACCAGTGGCGGAGCCTCAGGTCTACTTTGACGAGGAGGTTCCGGCCCCAGCCCCAACAGTTTCGGTCGGCCCAGCTAAGGTCCCAGAGGGGTTTATTACTACCCCAGTTCTTCAGGACGCTTTGGTCCGATTGGTGGGCCTCATGGAGAGTGTTACCCGAGCGGGTTTACTTCCTGTAGCACCAGCGGTCTCTCAGGCTGGAAGAGGGGCCCAGACTCTTGCTACTCGTACTCCGGAGCAGGTAGCTCCTCAGGTTCAGGCTCCAGCAGTTCAGCCAGTTGGAGCAGCTCAGCCGGGTGTGGTAGCCCAGGCAGGTGATGGGGCAACCATGTCTGCCGATGCTTTATGGAGATTGGATAGATTCACCAAGCTCTTTACTACTACTTTCAGTGGTGCACCCACCGAGGATCCTCAGGATTATTTGGACAGCTGCCATGAGGTTCTTCGGAACATGGGTATTGTTGAGTCCAATGGAGTTGATTTTGGTTCATTTCTCCTATCTAGATCCTCCAAGACTTGGTGGAGGGATTTCTGTTTAGCTAGACCAGCGTGGTCTCCAGCCTTGACTTGGGATCAGTTCACACATATGTTTTTAGAGAAGTTTCTCCCTGTCACACAGCGTGAGGCCTATCGGAGGCAGTTTGAGCGTCTCCATCAGGGATCTATGTCGGTCACTGTCACGACCCAAATCCCGAACCTAGTCGTGATAGCACCTCTCGTGAAGACAAGGCCAGCCAGTCAGCCCAATTCATCCTTTTAAAATAATTATTTAACCACAATTATAGTACAACATGGTTTAATAATACCAAATAGCGGAAGTATAGATAAAAATGCGGAAATCCAATCCAACACAGCCCTAACCGGGGTGTCACAAGTCACGAGCATCTATAAGGATGAAATTTACGTTTACAAGTCTAGAAGTACACTGAACAGGAATAATGAATGTCACAGAAAGAAAACGGTGTTGCCAACGCTGGCAGTCACCTCGCTAAGCTCTTACAACTCTACCTCCAAACAGCCTATACCTGCTGCCGGGTGAATAAATACCTGCAACTGCACACGAGGTGCAGGGAGTAAAGTGAGTACTCCAACTCAGTGAGTAATAAGGGTAAATAACAACTGAGCAGTAAGAAATCACGTAAAGCAAGCCATCATTCTATATAGGAGCGGTGTAAACCCTTAGAGAAAAATAGTGAAATCTTTAGAAATATCTTAGCTCAGTTTAAAACCTCTTTTGAGAATGTCTTTATCCAACAGTTAAGCAAATAAATGCAAAACAAGTAGTGCAAACAAGCACAGAAGTCAGCCCCTCGGGCACAACACTCCGTTAACAGATAACACCAGGATATCAGGTAATTATTGCAAGAAGTAGCATAAAAGCCAATGAAATAAGAGTGCAGAAATATTATGACAGATAATACAGATAAGAACAAATGCATGAGTCCAATGCAATGCATATGACGGTACACTATGGTACCCATTGCGGCGTACAGCCCGAGCCATCCATTTATTTATCGTCGACGGCGCTCACTGGGGGTGTGTACAGACTCTGGAGGGGTTCCTACGGCCCAAGCGCAATATCAAGCCATCTCATGGCATCAACCAGGCTCTCGGCCTCAATATCAATATAATCAACCAGGCTCTCGGCCTCAATATCAATATAATCAACCAGGCTCTCGGCCTCAATATCAAAATAACATGTAGAAATCTGCCCCTCTGGCTCAGTATCAGTAACTCAGAACAATATCAGCCCCTCGGGCTCACTCTCAGAATAATATCATATAGTAACCGCTGCGACGCGCAGCCCGATCCATATATCCTCACAATATAGGCCCTCGGCCTTACTCAGTCAACATAATCACATAAGCCACACGGGCAACAATAAAACATGATGCTCAGCCCAAAAATATTTTTGGTAATATCATTTCGAGTGTTTAAGGCATAATAACTTGGCTGAGTTTTTAAAACAGTGGAAAATACGTGACTGAGTTCAAATATATAATTAAATCAGTGAGGATTTATCGACAAAAATCCCTGAAGGGTTCAAATAATTGGCACGAAGCCCAAATATGGCAATCAGCCCAAATTATGATGATAACAAGTAGTTTCAGTCAAATACGCAGTAATTGCATCAATCGGGATGGACCAAGTCACAATCCCCAACGGTGCTCTACCCCATGCTCTCTATCCGGCGTGCAAGTCACCTCAATATAGCACTACGGTGTGCAAATTCGGGGTTTCAAACCCTCAGGATGTCATTTACAAACATTACTCACCTCGAACCGGCTATTTTTTTAACTCGCGACGCCTTTGCCCCTCGAATTGGCCTCCACGTGCGTCGAATCTATCCAAAATCAGAACGAATACGTCATAATATGTTATGGGAATAAAGCCCAATCCAAATAATCGAAAAATACCAAAATTCTCAAAATTAGCGAAAACCCGAGCCCGAGTCCCACATCTCGAAAAATTAGAAAATTAACACCATCGGATTCCTCATCTCTCCACGAGTCTAACCATACCAAAATTATCCAATTCCCATCACATTTCGACCCTCAAATCCATGATTCTATTCGAGAGGGTTTCTAATCTTTTCCCGCTAAATTCACGGATTTAATGCCAAAACTTGCAATAAATTCGAGTAATATAACCAAAATTGAGTTAAGAACACTTACCCCATTGTTCTCTCTAAAAATCTCCCGAAGAATCGCCTTATCCGATCTCCCATCAGTAAAAATGGAAAATGGGTTCGTCCCATTTTCAGAACTTGAAAAATAATTTGCCAGAAATTTTTGTGTGCACTGTTCACCCCGTGTTACTGTTCATGGGGGAACTGTTCACTATACTATTCACGGATACTGTTACGGGGTACTATTATGGGGTACCGTTCATGGGCACTGTTCAAAACTACTGTTCACAGTGCTGTGAAAAAATGCAGCAACTTTATTTTTCGTGCCTAAATCGATCCGTTAACCTTCCGAAATACACCCGAGGCCCCCGGGACGTCAACTAAAAGCACCAACATGTCTTAAAACATTATCCAAACTTGCTCCAATCGTCAAAACACCTCAACTAATGCCAAAATCATCTAATTACATCGAATTCAAGCCTAAGTTCTTTTAAAACTTCTAAAACACGCATTCGATCAAAAACCCGACCAAACCACGTCCGAATGACCTGAAATTTTGCACACACATCCCAAATCACCTAACGAAGCTACATAAACTCTCAAAATTCCATTCCGACTCCCGGATCAAAATCTCACCTATAAACCGGAAATCGCCAAAATACTAGTTTCGCCAATTCAAGCCTAATTCTACACCGGACCTCCAAAATCACTTCCAATCACACTCGTAAGTAAAAATTCACTTCCCGGAGCTAACCGAACTATCGGAATTCACATCCGAGCCCTCTAACACATAAGTCAACTCTCGGTTGACTTTTCCAAACTAAGCCTTCCTTAAAGAGACTAAGTGTCTCATTTCTTTTCAAAATCACTCCAAATCAACTCGACTACATATGCCACGGATAACAAAGCATGTAGAAATAGAAAATGGGAAGAACGGGGCAGTAACTCATGAGATGACGGGTTGGATCGTCACAGTCACCCAGTACGAGACCAGGTTTATTGAGTTTGCTCGCCATGCTATTGTCATACTGCCCACTGAGAGGGAGAGAGTGAGACGATTTATTGATGGACTCATCCAGCCTATTCGTCTCCAGATGGCCAGAGAGGCGGGGAGTGATATTACATTTCAGGAGGCGGCCAATATGGCCCGGAGGATCGAGATGGTATTGCAACAGGGAGGTGGTCATAGAGCCGACAAGAGACCCCATCTGTCAGGCCGATTCAGTGGTGCCTCATCTAGAGGCAAGGATTCTTATGATAGGGGTCAGCCTTCTAGGCCTTTCCAGTCAGCCCTCCAGGTTTCTCAAGGTGCCCAGGTGATCGTGGTTTTCGTGGGCATTGTTCTGATCAGCAGCCATTCAGTGCACCTCCAGCTCCTACCAGTGCGTCGCCGCTTCAGAGTTTTTGTGGTGGTCATTCAGGTTGATAAGGCCAGCAGACTCAGCAGCCGAGGGTTTGTTACACTTGTGGTGACACGGGTCATATTGCTAGATTTTTCCCTCGAGCACCGAGCAGTTCTCAGCACCAGGGTTCTCGTGCCATGGTTCAGGCACCAGCTGCTCCACAGCCCGCCCAGCCAGCTAGAGGTGGGGGTAGAGGTGCCAGAGGGAAGGTAGAGGTCATAGAGGTGGAGCTCAGACCGCCAAAAGTAGAGGCCAGCCAACAGCAGGCCATCCCAGAGAGGTAGATCAGAGTGGTGGGGCCCAGCCTCGATGTTATGCTCTTCAGGCTATGCCCAAGGCAGAGGCTTCAGATGCGGTTATTACAGGTACGGTTCTGGTTTGTGATAGAGATGCTTCGGTGTTATTTGATCCGGGGTCTACGTATTCGTATGTGTCATCCTATTTTTCCTCGTATTTCATCATGCCTAGTGATGCATTGGGTATTCTTGTTTATGTGTCTACGCCGGTGGGTGATTCCATCGTGGTCGATCGAGTCCATCGTTCTTGTGTTGTGGTGATTGGTGGTCTGGAGACTCGTGTAGATCTATGCTTTTAGATATGGTCGACTTTGATATTATATTGGGGATGGACTGGTTATCGCCCTACCACACTATCTTGGACTACCATGCCAAGACTATGACTTTAGCTTTACCGGGTATGCCTCGCTTAGAGTGGAGAGGGACTCTAGGTCATTTTACCCGCAGTTTCATATCGTATGTGAAGGCTTGGTGTATGGTCGAGAAGGGGTGTTTGGCTTATTTAGCTTATGTTCGTGATTCTAGTGCTGAGGTTCCCTCTATCGATTATATGCCCGTTGTTTGTGAGTTCCCTGATGTTTTTCCTTCAGACCTGCCGGGCATGCCACCCTACAGGGACATTGATTTCTGCATTGATCTGATTCCGGGCACTCAGCCCATTTCTATTTTGCCATATCGCATGGCCCTGCCAGAGTTGAATGAGTTAAAAGAGCAGTTGCAGGATTTTCTTGAGAAGGGTTTCATCAGACCCAGTGTGTCTCCTTGGGGTGCTCCGGTATTATTTGTCAAGAAGAAGGATGGGTCAATGAGGATGTGTATTGATTACCGGCAATTGAACAAGGTAACTGTCAAGAATAAGTATCTACTGCCGAGGATTGATGATTTGTTCGACTAGCTTTAGGGTGCCAGGGTATTCTCCAAGATTGACTTGCGATTCGGGTACCATCAGTTGAGGATTAGGGCATCTGATGTCCCTAAGACAGCTTTCCGCACTTGGTATTGGCATTATGAGTTCTTGGTTATGTCATTCAGGTTGACAAATGCCCCAGCAGCTTTCATGGACTTGATGAACCAAGTGTTCAGGCCTTATTTGGATTCATTCGTGATAGTGTTCATTGATGATATACTGATATACTCCCACAGCCAGGAGAAGCACAAGCAGCACCTTAGAGTGGTTCTTCAGACTTTGAGGGATAGTCAGTTATATGCTAAGTTCTCGAAGTGTGAATTTTGGTTGGGTTCAGTTGCATTTCTGGGTCATGTTGTATCAGCTGAGGGTATTCAGGTGGACCCAAAGAAGATAGAGGCAATCAAGGACTGGCCTAGACCTGCATCAGCTACAGAGATTCGGAGTTTCTTGGGGTTGGCAGGCTACTACAGACGATTCGTAGAGGGATTTTCATCTATTGCAGCCCCGATGACCATATTGACCCAGAAGGGTGCCCAGTTCAGATGGTCGGATGAGTGTGAGGCGATCTTTCAGAAGTTCAAGACAGCTCTGACTACGGCACCGTTGTTGGTTTTGCCCATAGGTTCAGGGCCTTATACAGTCTATTATGATGCTTCCCGTATTGGACTTGGAGCAGTGTTGATGCAGGATGGCAAGGTCATTGCCTATGCTTCGAGACAGTTGAAGATTCATGAGAAGTACTATCCAGTACATGATCTAGAGTTGGCAACCATTGTTCACGCATTGAAGATCTGGAGGCATTATTTGTATGGCGTGGCGTGTGAGGTGTTCACTGATCACAAGAGTCTTCAGTACTTGTTCAAGCAAAAGGAGTTGAATTTGAGGCAGAGGAGGTGGTTAGAGTTGTTGAAGGATTATGATGTCACCATCCTTTATCATCTGGGGAAGGCCAATGTAGTGGATGATGCTTTGAGTAGGAAGTCAGCCAGCATGGGCAGTCTTGCTTATATTTCGGTCAGTCAGAGGCAGCTTGCTTTGGATGTTCAGGCTTTAGTCAATCAGTTCGTGAGACTAGATGTTTCCGAGCCCAGTTGTGTGTTAGCTTGCATGGTCGCTCGTTCTTCATTATTGGAGCGTATCCGTGATTGACAGTTTGATAATCCCCATTTGTGTATCCTTAAAGACACGGTGCAACGAGGAGATGCCAAGCAGGTTACCTTAGATGCGGATGGAGTTTTGAGATTGCAGGGGCGAGTTTGTGTGCCCTATGTGGATGGGCTTCGAGAGTTGATTTTGGAGGAGACCCAAAGCTCCATGTACTCTATTCACCCGGGCTCCGCGAAGATGTATTAGGAATTACGGCAACATTATTGGTGGCGTAGGATGAAGAAGGATATCATAGCATATGTGGCTCGTTGTTTGAATTTCCAGCAGGTTAAGTACGAGCATCAGAGGCCTGATGGTTTATTTCAGAGGATTGAGCTTCCCGAGTGGAAATGGGAGCGGATTACTATGGATTTTGTTACTGGGCTTCCATTGACTCGGAAGAAGTTCGATGCGATATGGGTTATTGTTGATAGGTTGACCAAGTCAGCGCATTTCATTCCTGTGGCAGTCTCCTATTCTTCTGAGAGGTTCACTAAGATCTATATTCGGGAGATTGTTCGCCTTCATGGGGTGCCCGTGTCTATCATTTCGGATCGGGGTACGCAGTTTACCTCGTGCTTCTAGATAGTAGTTCACCGAGAGTTCGGCACACGGGTAGATTTGACCACAGCATTTGATCCCCAAACGGACGGTCAGTCCGAGTGGACTATTCAGATATTGGAGGATATGCTCCAAGCTTGTGTTATTGATTTTGGAGGTTCGTGGGATCAGTTCTTGCCTGTAGCGGAGTTTGCCTAGAACAACAGCTACCAGTCGAGCGTCCAGATAGCTCCTTATGAGGCCTTATATGGTAGGCGATGTCGGTCTCCGGTTGGATGGTTTGAGCCGGGAGAGGCTCGGTTGTTAGGTACGGATTTGGTTCAGGAGGCCTTGGACAAGGTCAAGATCATTCAAGATAGGCTTCGTTCAGCTCAGTATAGGCAAAAGAGCTATGCAGATCGTAAGGTTCGAGATGTAGCTTTCATGGTTGCTCCGGGTGTCGCCTATAAAGGGCGTGATGAGATTTGGGAAGAAGGGCAAGCTTAGCCCTAGGTTCATTGGTCCGTTTGAGATTCTTGATCGAGTGGGAGAGGTGGCTTATAGACTGGCATTGCCGCCTAGCTTATCAGTCGTGCATCCAATTTTTCATATATCCATGCTTCGTAGGTATCACGGCGATCCATCTCACGTGTTAGATTTCAGCATTGTCCAGTTGGACAAGGACTTGTCTTATGAGGAAGAGCCGGTAGCTATTCTGGACTGGCAGGTTCATCAGTTAAGATCCAAGAGTTTTCCTTTCGTTCGTGTTCAGTGGAGAGGTCAGCCTCCTGAGGCATCGACTTGGGAGTCCGAGTCTGATATGCAAAGTCGTTATCCTCATCTTTTCCCCGACTCAGGTACTTCTTTCTTTTGTCCGTTCGAGAAGGAACGGTTATTTTAGAGGTGGAGCATGTGACGACCCAAAGGGTCATCACCTATTTTCCTATTTATTCCGTGTTTCTGAGGCCTTAAAAACCTTATTTGGGGCTGCCTCGATTTGCATGCGCAGTCCAGGCGCATAGCCGAAAAGATTAAATATGAATTCTGTGAGAAAAATGTTAAATTTTGATATTAAATTGATTAAATTTGACTTCGGTCAATATTTTGGGCAAACGGACCCGGACCCATGATTTGATGATTCCGGAGGGTCCGTAGGAAAATATGGGACTTGGGCATATGCTCGGACTCGAATTCCGAGGTCCCAGGCCCGAGAAATGAATTTTTGTGTGAAATTGTTTTCTAGAAATAATTAAGGAAATTGGAAATAAAATTTGATTAAAAGACTATGGTATCGGGCCCGTATTTTGGTTCCGGCGCCCGGTACAAGTCTTACATATGTTTTAAGCGCTTTCTCTAAAGTTTGGTTGAAATCGGACGTCGTTTGACGTGTTTCGGACTTAAAACTCTAAATTTTAAAGTTAATGAAGTTTGAGGAAAAACTAGTGATTTTGAGGTTTGATTCGTTATTTTTGATGTTATTTTGGCGATTTGATCGCACAGTTAAGTTCATAAGATATTGTTGAGTTAGTGTATGTGTTTGGTTAGGAGCCCTGAGGGCTCGGGAGTGTTTTGGAGGTGTTTCGGGGTGGTTTAAAACTTAGAAAAATTGCAGAAGTCTCAGTTCTGATGTTCTGGTATTTAGTTCTATTCGATCGCAAGGGTAGCTCCGCGATCGCGTAGGGTAAACCTCCAGGTTCCCGCATTTGTTCTATGCGATCGCATAGACTCACCTGCGATCACATAGCTTAGACCAGTTCCTTCAGTGCAAACGCATGCTTTCTCCCGCGGTCGCAAAGCATTAAACCAAACCTGGGAATTTCAGCCTCGTTTTCTTATATGCATTCGCAATACCCCTTATGCGATCGCAATGGCCAACTTCCCTTTACCCTATGCGATCGCAACCCCTTTCCCGCGATCGCATAGAGCAATTATGCCCAGTTATATTTAAAATTTCCAGAACAGTGTAGTTAGGGATTTTCATAAAAACACACGAGCTCCTTCTTCTCCAAGGTCTTCAGGCATCTATTGAAGCTCCCTTTCACCAAAACTTCTTGGGTTAGTAAATCTTAACTCGTTTTCTTTATTTTCCATCAATATTTGTTGAATTCCTAAGCCTAAAACATGTGATTTAGGGTAGAAATTTGGGGAAATGGGTAGAGTTAGGGCTTTTAACTTTTTCTTGATTTAGACCTCGTTTTGGGGTCGAATTTGAGAACAAATTATATATTTGGGCTCGTGGGTGAATGGGGGATTGATTTTGGTCCGAACCTCGTGTTTTGACAAAGCGGGCCCGGAGGTAATTTTGGAATTTTTGGAAAGAAAGCTTGAAAATCTATAATTAGACATTGAGTTTGATTTGTTTAGCATATATTGATATTATGAAGTCATTATTGTATAGATTCTATTGAGTTGGAGCCGAATTCGAGAGAGAAAGCGGTTGTTGTGGATTGATTTGGCCGTGGAAGTTGAGGTAAGTGTTTGGTTTAACCCTAGCTTAAGGGAATAGGAGTTGAGTCTTATTTGATACTTGGTAATTGTCGAGTACGATGTATAGGCATGGGGACGAGTATCTATACATTGGTGTCTAGCATGACCGTGAGTCCTTATTTTGCAAATAATTGAGATTATTGTTATATTTTCCATGTTTAATTGATAACTTCTATATATTGTAAAGATCTTGTGAAAGGAAATGGCGATCTTTAAAATTCGTGGAGCGTTGGCTCGAGTTAAAATGCAAATTGTGAAGGTATATGATATAAGTAAATCCTTGGAGCATTGGCTCAAGTGGTAATGTGAACTACGAGATGAAAGTGAAAGAAAGAGAAAGAGTTAATGATTTATTCCCTTGCCGGGACGTAGTTGATTATTTATGTTGTTCCCTTGACGGGTTATTAATTGTTTGCTTGTATTCCCTTGACGGGATTTTCATTATTATTTTCTTATTTCCCTTGCCCTTGTCTGTGATTGTTGATTGGGTGAGGAAGAGTGTTAAAGCACGAAGGGTGATGCCGTGCATTGTTTGCTTCTTGTGAGGAAAGAGTGTAAATCACGAAGGGTGATGTCGTGCATTGTTTGTTTATTGTGAGGAAAAGAGAGTAAAGCACGAAGGGTGATGCCGTGCCGCACGATGTGCCTTTCCGTGCCCATTCTATTGATTACATGTGAGGTATGAGAGTAAAAGCACGAAGGGTGATGCCGTGCACGTTGATATACTATTGTTTGGGTGAGGATGAGAGTAAAAGCACGAAGGGTGATGCCGTGCACTTGTTGATCTCTGTTTCTTGTAGTTGTATGAGTTGTACTTTTCCTTTGTATCAGTCAGATTATCCTTGAAACTGTTATCTCCCCACAGCATGTTCCCCTACCATATTATTTACTTGTCTTGTATTTCGATTCCGCTGTATATATATAATTGCACAGGTTTATGTGGTAGTCTGGTCTAGCCTCGTCACTACTTCGCCGGGGTTATGCTAGACAATTACCAGCACATGGGGTCGGTTGTGCTGATACTACACTCTGTGCTATTTTGCACAGATCCAGGTTTCGGACAGCAGCAGCAGTATTAGTGTGGGAGCAGGCATTCAGTCCAGCGAGACCTGAGGTAGCCTTGCAGGCGTCCGCAGGCCTATCGTCTCCCTTATCTTCTCTTTTAGTCTATTATCTCATTGTGTCGAGACAAACAGTTTGTGTTTCTTTCAGACGTTGTATTTAGTATTCCTAGCAGTTCGTGAGTACACTGACACCAGTCTTGGGTAGAGAATTCTATTAAACTTTTCGTATTTCTATTCAGTTTTATATAATGCTAAGACTTCCGCTTATTATTAAATTTTGTTGCTTTTATATTTTGCCGTTAATTGTTAAAACATGTTAGATCATTAATGGAAAGGTAGTTAAAATTGGCTTGCCTAGCTCTCATTAGTAGGCGCCATCACGACTCCCGAGGGTGAGAAATCTGGGTCGTGACACACCCACTTTAGATTTGATATACCACTTCAAACAACATAAATAACCATCACAAATATTTCAAAGTAAAGCAATGGTGTTAAAATTTAATTAATGATATTGGTCAATGTGTTTCTAAGTATATTCTTATCCCTGAATTCAACTTTCATCCTTCGAAACTAAGGAATATCCTTTTAAATTTGTGTGAAAATAATTTTTAGTATGCTTATGTTTTGCAAATATAATAAATAAATAGCAAGGACAAACATCTGAAATGTTGGACTATATTTACCGCAATATATTTTTTTGCACGAACAACTATATGTTACACTTTCAAGAGACATATCAAGATCGACAACAAGAGTTCTGGTTAAGGCAGAGCAACCAAAGCATTAGGAGGAAACATACACAAAAAAATATTATCCATAAGAAGTGTTGGTTAAGATACCATCACATTAAATACTTTTAAACTATAATACATAATTATCTAACTAAGTTGACAAAATTGATCA
This sequence comes from Nicotiana glauca, assembly GCA_026770625.1. Classification (NCBI taxonomy): domain Eukaryota; kingdom Viridiplantae; phylum Streptophyta; class Magnoliopsida; order Solanales; family Solanaceae; genus Nicotiana; species Nicotiana glauca. The sequence goes on along the minus strand of MU786585.1, from coordinate 16,887 downwards.
TTTGTGTAAGTTTTGATGATGTTCTTTTTTTTTTAATTTATGCGTATATTATGCTAATGTAATAATATTTTTCGAACATTTACATAGTTGTTATATTATTATACATAAAATTTCTCTCATTAGTTAAATTTTATTGTTCTTCACATAAATAAATATTTAAATCATCATGTATCATTATTAACGTGCAACGCACGTTGATAGATACTAGTATATATATATATATATATATATATATATGTATATATGTATATGTATATATATATATATATATATATATATGTATATATGTATATGTATATATACTTCCACCATTTCAATTTATGTGAACCTATTTCTTTTTTGGTCAATGCCAAAAAGAATAATCTCTTTCCTTATTTGGAAACAATTTACCTTTATGCAATGATTTATAGCCACACAAAATATTTGTACCTTATTTTACATCACAAATTTAAAAGTCTTCTTTCTTTTCTTAAACTTCGTGCCCAGTCAAATGGATTCACATAAATTGAAACGGAGGGCAGGGGCGGATCTACCTTAGGCGAAGCGGTGTCACGTGATACTGCTTCGTCGAAAATTTTTACGAAATATTTATATTTGATTGAAATGTCGAAACGAAAAGTAGAATAAAATAAATAAAGTGACACCATTTAACAGAAAGAGCTAAAGAGGTCGTGCGGTTAAGTGCTTGATTTCAGCAAATGAGGTCGCGAGTACGAAGTTGCACACCATCAATTTTTGTTTTAAAATTTTTGTGCTTACTCTACAAAAATGAAACACCGGGAAACTGGCATCAATTTTTGTGCTTAATCTACAAAAAATAAACACCAGTTGGGCTTAAACAACCGAACATTTAGTTGTTAACAAAACCTTTAACTGAGGTAAGAAAAGTTGCAGTAAAATACTTGAGTTGTGTTTTATCGATATCAAATTGTGTTCTTTTTAAATAGATTTTTTTAGTTGTTCCCGGTTTAAAATGGTGACACCGTTTACAAAAAATTTTGCGTATGCCACTGACGGAGGAAGTATGTATATATATATATATATATATATATATATATATATATATATATATATATATATATATATATAT
>MU786584.1:379262-396858 GCA_026770625.1 Nicotiana glauca | reverse complement strand
ACTTCAAGCTTCAATAATTGTACTTTACTTAAAAGGAATTGCTACTATGCTTCGATTTATTGATTTCTCGTATTAAAGGTAATAATTCATTTGATATTGTACTTCAATTGAAAAGGGTATTTTCTTATAAAATGATTTCTAAAATAACTTCGTCTTTTCTTGTTGATTTCCTATTTGGGTTTATGTTAAGTGAATGAGTCTTCTTTGAACATTTCTAATTGTATTGGGTTATGGACCCTATGAACTGAGTAACATGAGAATATTGTTGTGCAATGCGAGACAGAAATATGTGGGCACAAGGTGCCGGAGGAAAATATTATAGTTTTATTTAAATGCACGTGAGTTATCCGTGTGGTCGTAATATAAATATGGGCACGAGATGCCGTAAAAATATGAAAGCGGGCTGAGACCTATATTATTATGATTATGAAATGAGGTGTCACAAGGTGACCTTTACTCGAAAGAATTATATTCGAAAGATACTTATTTGAAAGATATTTATTTGAAGGATATATATTCGAAATATATATATTAAAACATATTATCTCAGAGATTATTACTGGAAGGATTTAAAGGCGAAAAACTTATATCTTAAGGACTTCATTAATTGATATTACTTGTATTTATTGTTTGTTGAGAAACAATTATGTTGTCCTTGTTGCCTGCTATTTATATCACTGGTTGATCATTGTTGCCATCATTGTTATCTGCTTCCTATTATTTTGTACGCTATCTTGCACACGAGTGTTCATGAGTTAATTATTTGAGGTCACTTGTGAAAACTCAGAGCTATAGAATTTACGAGAGGTACAAATATGAGGGTATTTAATGAATGACATCCATGTATAATCAATACCTCGTGAATTGATTAAAGAGACTCATACTATCGATATATATTTAAACTTGTACCATACATTCTAAGTGTGTAGGCGCAACTAAGCACTTGCTAGTCACACAATGAAACAAAGAACATATTTTAGCTAAACAGATAACTAATGTGGCCACTTTCATGTTATTCTTCATTATAATGCCTAAACTACTCTCAACATTCCAATATGTTAAGTTAATAGTGAAAATCCCCGTGATCAAATATATCCATCAGATTTATGGACTAATATTCTCACAATAAACTATAAGGCAAAAGAGATAACAAATATACAGCTTAAACCAACCATTTTAATTTTCTAAAAAAAAAAAAAAAATAGCAAGTAAAGATCAAAATCGATGGCACGACTAATAAAAATTCTTCAACAAATATCACAAGGAATGGTACATAAACATAAATTCATGAGCGAGCATAAAAATCGGCCAAAATGTAAATCGAATGAAGCAAGAACAGACCTCAATCAGCCGTAATTTCATTTACAATGGGAGCTATCAAATCCGAGTACAATGGAGAGATTCGACTTAATACTTCTGCTAGATATCTGAACCAAGACCGAAACTTCTAAAGGCGACATCGCCGGAACCTCAAATCGGCGAACTCGAACATCCCTCACTTTAGCGAGTGTTTCGGAGCTGATTTTGTACTGATTTTGAAGCTGTTTTCGAGCTATTTCGCAGCTGGTTTTGCTTCTCTTTTTTGGTTAGGTTTTCGCTGAGCTTTGGGGCTGAGTTGTAATGGAGTTAGGAGGGCTGTTTTGAGGCGTCACTGGGCTGTTTCACGGCAGATTTGTGGCAGTTTTAGAGGAGCTTTTGGTAGTTTTCTTTTCATGTTGTTTTGCTGGTTTTAGAATAGCTTTCAGCTGGCTTTTGAATAGGTGATGGTTAGTGAGTCAATGAGGAAGAAGATGGGGACAAAACGAGTAATGGATGAAGCTTCTTTGGGATTTAGAGGTGAGCTCCCTCCTGCTAGAGAGATGTTGCGGTGTTTCCTCTTAGCTTAGGGATTTTCTTTTGTCCTCCGTTTCTGTTTTTTGTCTAGGTCTAACCGTTTTTTTGGTTTTTGTTGTAGTATTAGGTCTTATTTGATTTTAGAAGTTAAGTGTTATTTTATAGGGATATTAATTAGGTTATATCAAATGGGGAATATTTATAAGCTTAATGTTTTGGACTTGAAGGGATTTTAGTTATAAATTTGGGCTAATTAACTTTTGGGTAGGAAGACTAAATCAATTTTTTTTTTCTTTGATTTTAAAATCTAATAAAATACAAAGTTAATCCAAAATCAATCTAATTTGTAAAAAGTAAAATTGTTTATCCATTAAAATAACTAATTAACTTAAAACTAAATAAAAACACTAATTTCTAAAGACTAAAAGCTAAATATGTAAAAATGACCATTTTTTGTGATTTTTCTTAATAAAATTAATTTCTACATGAAAATTGGACCTAAGATGACATGAAATTAAAACGTGACATTTTTTTGTCATTTTTCTATGATTTTAAAATATTAAAAATACATGAAATGCAACTAAATAAAAAAAACTTCTAAAATCCCTTAAAAATTATTTTTGATTTATTTTTAGGAGTTATTTTCATGTAGGGCAAAAATTAGGTGCTCACAACGTACAAAAAGCTTGATATTTGACGAGAAATCTCGTATTTGAAATGCAATTTTCTATATCTCTGGCTCTTATTTTTTAAAGTTACACGAATATTTTCTTAATACGTTTCTTTCATTTTCCTCAGTCCAGGGATTATTTCAATAAGTTTATATGCTCAGCTTTTTAAATTTAGGATTAACATCATTTGCTAATTTCATTATAGTCTATAAAAATTTTAAAATCCTGAAATATGCTAGTGGTCCATCTTTTTTGTTTGTGTATTTAAAATTGATATTTCTTTATACTTAAGAGGAATTTAAATATTAATAATATATTAAAGTAATTCAAACTGATCATTGGCCACTTAGAAGTAATTTTTTCTTTTGAAAAAAGTTTATTATTGATTACCTAAAACTTTTCTAGTTCGAAATTAATTAAGCAAAAGAAATACTAATTTTGTCATATTACATGCATGCCAAAAATCCAAAGTCTAATTAATATGGAAGGGTAAATGAGCAATCTGGGGTTGGAAAATGGGGATTATAGTTAGTAGTTTTTTTAGATTTTACTTTTTTTAAATATTAAATATTTAATAATTAATTAATTTTTAGGCCAGCCCAGGCCCAACCTCGGTCAAGCCTCAACGGCCAGCGGACTGACCTGGCCTGGGCTAATAAGCCTCAGTTTTAAATGGGCTAAAAATATTCTAGCCCAACCCTACCCAAGTAGCGAACTGAGTTGGGCTGGCCTCACGGGCAAAACCCTATTTTTAAGGCTGTTCAAAATCGAACCGAAACAATTACCGTTAACCAAACTGATTCGATGGTTTATTGGCTTGTTGTTATCGGATTATCAGGGTAATGGATGGTGAACGGATTTAAATTTTATAATTAACGGCTCAACGGTTTGGGGGCGGATTACTTAATTTTCTTATCGGGTAAACCGTTAACCCGTTAATTTTTTTTTATATTTATACTTTTATCCATATGTATATAAAATACTATTAAACCTAAATGGCTAAATCCATTCTAATTCTCAACGTTTGTCCATAGCTAATATAGACATGAAGAGATTTTTGAACCCAGATTTGGTAAGGTTCGCTTTGCTGTCGTATATGGCTGATGGTGAATGGTAAGTTGAACGGAAAAATTATTACTTTTTATATATAATATATTAAACAGACAAGAGAGGTTGTTCTGATGGTAAGCAACCTCCACTTTCAACCAATAGGTTGTGAGTTCGAGTCTTCCCAAGAGCAAGGTGGGAAGTTCCCTTCGGGAAGGATGCCGGGAGTTTCTATTTGGAAACAGCCTCTCTACCCTAGGGTAGGGGTAAGGTCTGCGTACACACTACCCTCCCTAGACCCCACTAAGTGGGATTATACTGGGTTGCTGTTATTGTTGTTGTATATATAATATAAAAGTAAGTACAATTCTTTGTTTAATCAGTTAAATATCATTAACCTTCTTCATATTCAGAGATTTAAAATTTTGTATAATCTTTATTTTACATCTTTATATCTCACATGCATTACTTAATAATATTATGCAATTTTAAGAAAATATAAACTCATTGCAAGGTACACGCGCAACGGGCGTAGCCTTACACTGGTATTGTATAAAAAACAAGCAAAAGATAGTTTTCTTAACATTAGAAGTACTTTACATTGTACAGTGTATAAATTTGTAACAAACTGAAAGACTTTTCGTAAATATCGCGCATACTATTTCAGTACGTAGAGAAGTTTATACTATTACAACTGTCCAATTATGAATATATTCCTATTCCAGTATGACTGAAGTTGTTTGAACTATGCATTTGACCATTTGGTATTGATTGTTAAAAAAAGTTCTATTTGGTTTAGCCGATAAATCGCTCGTTAACCTCCCGATAATTGTCAATCTGATACCAATCCGCCCGTTATTTTATTGGATAGCTAGCGTATTATTATTTTTATAATCCGACAACTGATAAGCCGAACCGTTAAACGTAATTATCCGCCCGATAAACACCCCTACTCATTTTGACGGCTATACCAATATGCTATTGAGTACTGATACCTAGCTAGTAATGTTATAAAGACATGCATGGTGCAAGGTTTTAAGTTTGTTTTGGGAGAAAGGAGAATGTTGACTCAGTACCAGATTAACCGACTGGTCCTAGTTGTTAATATACTCATTGAAAGAGGAGTGGAGAGAAAATAGAAAAATGATAAGTAAATTATATAATTTAGGACACTAATAATGAATTGTATATAATTAGTAAGTAATTCTTGTTTAGTACAGATAATATACAAAACTAAGACAATTCTAATAAATAAATTTTAAATATTATATATGAAGGAAAAAATTCCATCTAAAATAATCTTCAAAGTCTGTGCGCCTCGTAAAAGTGAATAAGTCTGATAGTTTATTTCTGCTTTGTCTTTTCTTGTTTTCCATTCTTTTTTCTTGATAAAGTAATTTTTTTCCTGTTTCTGTTCAAATTTGTGGAATCCACGTCGGTGAATACTAACCAAATTGGCAATGCAAAATTGGAGGAATACAACGAGAGACTACAAGCCCTATTGAAGCGGTCCAAGATACCCAAAACACACATCCTATTTCTTTAAATGTATTTTTTTTCTTCCCAAAACAGGTTAGATTATAAGTAAAATTTAACTTAGTATATTATGAGGTCTCTTAAACAATGTTTATATATCAAAAAATAATTTATAATATTAAAATTAATAAAGTACCTGTTGTAACAGGTTTAATATTATAGAAATTCGTGTATATAAGGTAAAACTTATTTGGAAAACGTAAAAAAAGACAAGAGTGTCATATATAAATCATTCTCTCTCACAGATATTGTGTTTCCTGAACTCCGCGGCGTAGATCCGAGGAGTTTTTGGAAAAAAAGCAGCAGTCTTTGAAAAACCCTAATCCTCAAAAATCCCTCTCAAATCTTCAGATCTCCCTTTAACACACTTCATATCGTTATCAGGTATCTCTATTCTCCTTCCTTTTTCCTTGTTTGTTTGTCTGTTGATTTTACATCTATTTCCTAGGGTTTCGTATCGCTAACTTTTGGTTTAATTAAAAGTTTGAGTTTTTATGATTCGTCCGTGTTGAGTAATGCTTTTCTGCAACTGGGTCTTGTTGTTTTTGACGTTTTTGCTCTTCTCTAATTTGTGTTTAATTTGATTTGTGATTTAATTTAATGGAAAACGAGCGATCTATTGATTCTTCTTTTATTTTTTTGTTTTGGAGTACTGTGCAAAATTACTGGGTATTGGAATAAAACAGGTCCAATAAAGCGAAATGGATATTGACGATTCATAATTTTTTATGACAATTGAGGATTCATAAAGCTGGCCCCAACTAGCTTGGGGCTGAGGATTCATGTGATTAGTACTCCATTCCAGTTTATGCAAACCTATTTGTTTTTGTAAAAATTGCACGGGGCGCCCTATTTGGGTGCCCTTTTTAACCTGTAGCCGCTTTGACTTTTTGTTTGCATCCGTACCCACTTTTTAAAAAACTTGAGCTTCCCTTTATAACTAGAGCTGAAGTTTCCGGGTTACTAAACGAAAACTTAAGTTTTTATTTTATAACTAGAGCTGAAGTTTCCGGGTTACTAAATAAAAACTTCAGCTCTAGAGCTGAAGTTTTTATTTTATAATTGGGAAACTTCAGCTCTAGATGAAGTTTTTATTTTATAAAGTTTTTATTTTATAACTTGAAAACTTCAGCCCGGGTTACTAAACAAAAACTTCAGCTCTAGAGCTGAAGTTTTTATTTTATAACTTGAAAACTTCAGCCCGAGTTACTAAACAAAAACTTCAGCTCTAGAGCTGAAATTTTTATTTTATAACTGACAAACTTCAACTATAGAGCTGAAGTTTTCTAGTTACAACATAGAAACAAGTTTCCTAGTTACAACATAGAAACAAGTTTCCTAGTTACAACATAGAAACTTCAGCTCTAGAGCTGAAGTTTTTATTTTATAACTGGCAAATTTCAGCTCTAGAGCTTAAGTTTCCCGGTTACTAAACAAAAACTTATAAAATAAAACTTCAGCTCTAGAGCTGAAGTTTGCGAGTTACAAAACAAAAACTTCAGCTCTAGAGCTGAACTTCAGGCCCGACTTCTAAAATGCTGAAGTTTTGTGTAATTGCCTTTGCTACTTCAGCCCCGTGTGCTGAAGTTATGTGAAAAAGCGGGTACGATTGCAATTTTTTTTGCAAAGCGGGCACAGGTTAAAATGTGGCACAAAAAGCGGGTATAACTTCAGCTCTAGAGCTGAAGTTTGCGAGTTACAAAACAAAAACTTCAGCTCTAGAGCTGAACTTCAGGCCCGGCTACTAAAATGCTGAAGTTTTGTGTAATTGCCTTTACTACTTCAGCCCCGTGTGCTGAAGTTATGTGAAAAAGCGGGTACGATTGCAATTTTTTTTGCAAAGCGGACACAGGTTAAAATGTGGCACAAAAAGCGGGTATAGATGCAAATGCCCCTTTGTTTTTTGAGATTCAAACTATGTAAACTTTGACCAACACTTTGAAATACATTTTTTCATCATATTGTTATGACAAGAATTGCAACTTATAATACTTTTCGTATAGTTTTCTAAATTTTGACTTTAAAATATTGAGTTAATCTTATCTAATTCAATATTAGTCAACTTGACTTCAAACGTAAAAATTTCACATAAACAGGAATGGTGGAAGTAGTTGAGGGGCCTACAAAAGGGGTTAGCTTTGCAAAGATTAGAGGTGGGGTAGTTTTGGAAGCACATGCAAGGAGAATATAATGTCACGATGTGCCATGTGTTCTTTATATGCCTTGTAAAACTTAACATTCTTGTGTTTTGCAACCCGCACCAGCCACTGAATGTAGGACGAGTTACTTCCCATTCGTTCTAGCTACTAGGCCTTAAAAGCGACGAGTTTTCCTTCTTTTTTGAGCTCTCAGCTTGAGCTGATCTTATTCAACAGATTGCGACTTTCTCACTTTAGCTTTCTGTCAAAATTCCATTGATGGACTCATTAGACTCTTCTATCTAAGCTTGAGCCTTGAGCCTATATCCTTTCGACGAGTCATGTGTGTCTGACTTGGAATCGCTTTGCACTTGTTGATACCTTATTGAACCAGTAGTGAGTACCCATTGTTTGTTTAGGGCCACCGCACCTCCAACACTTCCTCATTCCCCTCCCTAGTTACCTTGATCAAGTGTCATAGCTATAAATATTAGCTCTGCTGTCTAGCCAATTTCAAACAGTTATTTCTATCTGTAATGCGCTTTTTTTTACTTTTTCAAAAAAGAAAAAAGAGCAAGGATGCATCTTGACGCGTGTGCTTGCCTTCTAACAAATGAAGGAAAACAAATATGTTATTGATACTCTGAGAATAAAATTTTATTTGTGATTTTGTTGAAGTGTTTTAGATCTACAGCTACCTTACATATTATTTTACATGTCATGGGTTAAGCTTCGACCTTTCCTTTTTATCATCTATAAGATGTTCAATGAACGGCCATGTGACTGATAAGATTTGTTTTTCTTTAATTGAAAAGTAGTTTTGGGAACGGCATCAAAAAAATTGCTGATACCACTAATTGATTGATGTATTTGTTGTTTTGTTTCCCGCAGTTATGGCAGGCTTGGCACCAGAGGGTTCTCAATTTGATGCTCGTCAGTATGACGCCAAAATGACAGAGCTGTAAGTTATCTCTTTTCCGTCCTATATTGTAGTCATCGTAATCTGGTTGCAGAAAGCACTTCTGCTCTTTTTCTTAGTAGGTCTTTGATTATCTCTTTATGCTGTTCTTTGGCCCTTAGCCTTTGCTCATTGAGACTTCTGTGGTTGTGTTGATATGCCAAAAACAGGCTTGGTACTGAACAGCAGGAATTCTTCACATCATACGACGAGGTTTACGAAAGTTTTGATGTCATGGGTTTGCAAGAAAACCTTCTGAGGGGCATTTATGCCTATGGTAACTTCACATCTCCTTACAATTCTGGTGTTCTTTTCTCTCTTCCCAGCTTTAGCAGGGCACTGAACATTGTTTTGAATTTCTTGAAGGTTTTGAGAAGCCATCTGCTATTCAGCAAAGGGGCATTGTTCCCTTTTGCAAGGGCCTTGACGTTATCCAGCAGGCACAATCTGGGACTGGAAAGACGGCAACTTTCTGCTCTGGAATTCTCCAGCAGCTTGATTACAGTTTAGTTGAATGTCAGGCTCTGGTTCTTGCACCGACCCGTGAGCTAGCTCAACAGATTGAGAAGGTTATGCGGGCACTTGGTGACTATCTAGGTGTGAAGGTTCATGCTTGTGTTGGGGGTACCAGTGTCCGTGAGGATCAGCGTATCCTTCAGAGCGGTGTTCATGTCGTGGTTGGTACTCCAGGCCGTGTCTTTGACATGTTGCGCAGGCAGTCTCTTCGCCCTGACAACATCAAGATGTTTGTTTTGGATGAAGCCGATGAAATGCTCTCCAGAGGTTTCAAGGATCAGGTTGCCCTTTTGCTTTAATTTTTGTTGTTTTATTTGTTTTAGTTGTTGTAGGATTTACTTTTTTGTTTTGCTACTCAGTGATGTTTCTGTGTTTGAAGGTTAATAACAAATTAGAAGTCGATTATTGCCTGTTCTTCTTTACTATCAAAGTAGAATTCACCTTTTCTTTTTGTGATGAAGTAAAGTGGAATTCACTTCTTAACTGTGGTTACTCATTAGATAATGAACTAATTAGTCTTCCATTATATTTTAGGTCTACCTTATTCCCTCTTTCCATCTACAATTATCATATTCCTGTGCCTATGAACCAGAACATTTGAAGTTCTGCATAAGATATGAGAAAACCATCTCTGGCGATTTTTTATGAAGTTATCTTATATGTGTGCTATTTATATTTTCTGACATATGTCATCATGTGTAATCTTGATTCTTTTCAATTAATATATGAGTGCACATCTGATAACCTTTGGATCTCCACGACACTCATTTTGTGGATATTTTTGGTCTTTAGAGGCCCAACATTCATTCTCATGGCTAAGTCCGCATTGATTTCAAGAGGTTGTGTAGGTCTCACTCTTTCTTTCATTAAGTTTGATTTGCTGGAGAGTATGTACTACTATGTGTTATTGATCAGTTTATTGGTGAATCTTCTTCTCCTCTCTTTGCATCCTTGTTGTGCTCTAACTTATTTTAAGAATTGCTGCCGGATTTTGCTGGTCTTTCCCTTCTTTGATTTGATGATTTAGCTTGTCCTTTTGACACACAAATAGTATATTATGTGTAAGCTTCTTTTTATTTTTTTCCAGATTTATGATATATTCCAACTTTTGCCACCAAAAATCCAAGTGGGTGTTTTCTCTGCCACTATGCCACCAGAGGCCCTCGAGATTACTAGAAAGTTCATGAACAAGCCTGTGAGGATTCTTGTGAAGCGTGATGAGCTCACTCTTGAAGGTATTAAGCAATTTTATGTCAATGTTGACAAAGAAGAGTGGAAGCTTGAAACACTCTGTGATCTTTACGAGACTTTGGCCATCACCCAGAGTGTCATCTTTGTTAACACTAGGCGAAAGGTTGATTGGCTCACTGATAAAATGCGTGGCCGTGATCACACGGTATCTGCAACTCATGGAGACATGGATCAGAACACAAGAGATATCATTATGAGGGAGTTCCGATCTGGCTCATCTCGTGTGCTTATCACTACTGATCTCCTTGCTCGTGGCATTGATGTTCAGCAAGTCTCCCTTGTTATTAACTACGATTTGCCGACTCAACCCGAAAACTACTTGCATCGTATTGGTCGTAGTGGCCGATTTGGAAGGAAGGGTGTTTCTATCAACTTCGTCACCAAGGATGATGAAAGGATGCTTTTTGACATACAAAAGTTTTATAATGTCGTGATTGAGGAGCTGCCAGCCAATGTTGCTGATCTCCTTTGAGCGATTTTGCTTATGGTGCAGGGAATTTTTCCTTACATGAAGTATAATATATTTATTCTTAGGCTTAGTTTCACTTTGCGCTGGACTTGGTATTGGAATTGGATTGCTGGTTCCTTGATTTTGCCAAAGCACCAGTTGCTTTCCCAATTTAGTAGAACTTTGAGTCGACTATTGCAAATTTTGTTTGGTTTATCAGTCTGTATGTTTAAGCATCTAATGACTTAAAATTTTGTTGTTGTTTGAATTGACTATATTGAGTTTAACAGAGCTATTTTCCTCTGGGAAGGGTAAGGTTTTTGATTTCTTGGCTCATTTTAATGCTTTATTCACTCCAGCTTTTTATGTTAGTATCCGCAGAAGAATATTATATAAATGTTAACAGGAGATGCATTTGCTGGATTTTTCAGATTTCTTGAGACAACTTTAGAGTATTATTTTCTGGACCATTTGAACAGTCGGAATTCACTAACAAGTTAGATGGTAGTAGTGGTAAATTTGCGCGCAACGTCCTAGCAAATATTTTTGATAACTCGCCTCCAATAATCACATAAAGGCTTCCAATAAAATCTTGCGAGACAGCTCAGAATTTCCTTACTTCCTTCTTCACCTACGTTTCTAATAAGGAATTTTTTTATAACTATACCATATATGAAACTTTATTACCCTAAATGTGCATAGTTTGTTAATTACCCGTCCAGTCCACCTTTTACCTATAAATTTTGTACCATTCGACTATTAGGCATTAAAAGAGCTAAATATTCCCTAAAAAACGTGCTAAAATTAAGGAGAAAATCTTGGTGTTAATTGATTCTACATTGCAATTTGATCCTTTGGCATTTATCTTGATTTATCTTGCTGTTTTGCTATCGAACAAGCACGACCATTACCATATTGTTCCTTCATGTACTGCAGACTTGCAATCTTTTCTTGCAACATTGTAGCTGCGTGGAAAATTTTGAGCCATGATCATTATAAACTTATTGAATAAAAAAAACGTGTTTCCTCAAAAAAAAATTCAATTTTTAAAAAGGGAAAGGAGATTTCTCATCTGCGTATTTTTCTCTAGAACTACAATTCAAATTCTCGAAAAAAAAACTAACAATTCAAATTTTCGAATTTCAACAACTCAAAGTTAAAAAAATCTGTTCTTCCATATATTTTCCACCATTGATAGCCATTAAAAAGCTTGAAAGCTTTGAATTCAAATTTGGGTTTTCAAAAATCATTATTTGTTTGGATTGGGTGTTGTTGTAAATAATTCGGAATATGTTTAGGAGTTTATATCTCAATTTTGAGGGGTTTTGGTGAAGATTAGACTTGGTTTTGACTGAATTTCAGATTCAAACTCGAAGAAGAAGAAGAAGAAGAAGAAGAAGAAGAAGAAGAAGAAGAAGAAGAAGACATATTTCCAGAAATTGTAGATAAATTGTAGTTAAATTGTAGAATTGTAGATATATTGTAGATAAATTGTAGATAAATTGTAGATGAATTGTAGATTGGGAAGACTAAAACTTCTACAAATCTTCTACAATTATGTCGAAAATGCCAATTATGCTACAATTGAAATGAGAATTTGGATATTAAAATTCAATGTATCTATTTTGTAGATATCTTGTAGATAAATTGTAGATTATTTGTATTCTGATTGTAGATGCATTATTTTCTGTTTTCACAAATCCAAAACGACTAAAGCTTCTACAAAATCTTCTGCAAAAAACAGTCTACAATTTATCTACAATTTGACTACAAAATATCTACAAATTCTGGAAATATGTCTTCTTCTTCTTCTTCTTCTTCGAGTTTCAATCGACTGTGTTAACCAATAACCTTCAACCACTGCCCAAAAAAAATAATCTATATAGTAGTAGAGAAAGTATCAAATATCAAATACTGTTCAAATTATAAAACAAAACGTATGCAACATTGAGTACCAATGTAATAGTATTAAAAATAAAAAAGAGGATTAAAAGATCCCTGTATCTGTGGTGGAAAATGACAAAAATAAGTCATCCACAATAACAAAGAAATCAATAACAGAGATTGAATGACAAAAAAGTGAGAATGCAAGATATTCTAGGAAGAAGGAATTCTGAATGGTTTCTTTTCTTCCGCTGCTTCTGGAAGTCGTTTGGAAGCTTTTTTTCATGATATGGGAATCAACTGAAGGTAAAACGTGTGGGGTGTGGGAGGAGAGATAGGCGGGTAAACGAAAATTGGAGAATATAAACTCCTAAATTAAAGCCTAATATTAATGAAACATTAATTATACCCTAAAATTGAATTATGGTATATAAATGGTAATTTGATATGCTTAAATGTAATAAACACAAACCTTAAACATTGAGGGTAATAAAGTTTCATATATGGTATAAGTATGTAAAAATCCCTTCTAGAATAAAGCTGGAGTCTTTTCTTGTTTTGAAACAGAGAACAAAGAAAACTGAAAAGGGTCTTCATAGATCTATGGCAGAAGAAACCAGGAAGTACATTACGACTGATGAGCTCAAGAACCACAACAAACTAGGAGATTTGTAGATATCCATTCAAGGTAAAGTGTATGATGTAACAAATTGGGTAAAAGAAACATCCTGGTGGTGAATTCCCCTCATGCCTTTGTAGCATACCATCCAGCTACTGCTTGGCACTATATTAATAATGGATATTACACTGTTTCTGAGTCTTCCAAAGATTAAAAGGAAATGATTGGTTTGAGAAGCAAACTAGTGGCACTCTTGATATAGCATGTCCTATTTGGATGGCTTGGTTTCATGGTGGATTACAGTTTCAAGTTGAACATCATTTGTTTCCAAGATGCCAACTTAGGAAATCTTTCCCTTCGCCAAGGAATTCTGAAAAAAAAAAAAAGAAAAAAGAAAAAGGTTAACTTATACTTGTGCACTAATAGGCTTTCAGAAGTTTTTCCACAAAAAGAGGGGAGGGAATGCTTGCTGTCAACTTGCCAGACGAGCGAACATCTGAGCTCCACATCGCATTTACTATTTGGAAATGGATGGTGCCAGGCAGGATAACAAGAAGGATTTTTTTTCCAAAGGACTCGGAGATGAGGATCTTCATCTTTAATCTTCCAAGATGTCTGGACCATCAAACCAAGATTCAGTAGAGGATGAACTGATTGCTGACGATATACTCTAACCAGGGCACTATTCTTGGAGGCAATGCATTGACATTCAAGACACTTAGCACTGCAGCTTTGCAAGCGCGGGATTTAACGAAGCCTATTCTGAAAAATCCAGTATGGGAAGCTGTTAATACTCATGGAGTCATGGTTGACTGTTATGATATTCTTGATCTGTTCTAAGCAATAATTAGTTTGATCTTGGTTTTGCTGGGGATGCATTGTTATGTCGAGAAAAGAAAATTTGTATTTATGTCCTTCTTTTTAAGGCTTTATTACTTGTATGTGATCCAGATGCTGGTGAGAACAAGTCATTTAGTTGCTTGGTTTCAAGTTAATACATTATCTCTATATTAGCCCTGCAGAGATTCTTTAATTGTTCTCTGCTCTAGCTGCATGTTAAACTATTGATGCATTATTTTTGCACTTTGTCACCATTGTTTCTGGTTAGGTGGATGCATTTTTCGCCTAGGCATTGAAGTAGCATAAGATATTCGTAAATTTGCATCGCAGTACAACATATATATATATATATATATATATATATATATATATATATATATATATAAATTTTTTTTTTAAAATTTATAAATAATCGAAAAATCTCAAGGGCTAGATGGCGCATGCTTCGCAATTCAATGGATAACATGCCCTTCTAATATTCTCCACTTAAATACCTAACTTTTACCTAGGGTTCAAACTTGCATCAACCACCTAATGCACACATCATGTGTTGTGCTATCTCTAGATCGAAGCCAAGGGAAATTAATGTGTTTGATATGTTGGCAATATGTGAAATGCTTAAATTTTTCATAAATAAAAGTGGTATGGACAACACTATCTTGCACAACACGCGATGGCAAAGTACTCTCTGCTTCTACCAAATTACTACTATTACATTCAAGACTTGTCGAGAAAAAAGAAAGTAATGGGCAGGAAAACCTTAGGGATACCATAGAACAACACAGGTCGGAGATAGAGTGCCGCCAGCAGGTCCGGCCGAACCCAGTAGCTTTGGTTCAAATTCTGTATTTCTCTTAAAAAATTCATCGAATATATATAAAACGATTAGAATCCCAAATCCATAAGAATGAAATCCTGGCTCCGACATGATAATACTTTCCTGAACAACACGTGAATAGCACAGCAGAGTGCTGTCTAATTGCAAGAAAGCCTTGATAATGCGGTATTATTAGCATTTTTTCACGAATTTAAGTTATACGACAACAACAACAACAACAATCCAGCATAATCCCACTTAATGGGGTCTGGGAGGGTAGTGTGTACGCAAACCTTACCCCTACCCTAAGGTAGAGAGGCTGCTGTTTCCAAATAGACCCCCTACATCCTTCCCTCCAAGAACTTCCCACCTTGCTCTTGGGAAGACTCGAACTCACAACCTCTCGGTTGGAAGTGGGGGTTGCTTACCATCAGAGCAACTCCTCTTGTCTTAAGTTATACGACAGCGTTAACAATTTTTACATGTTTAGTTTATCTTAACCATAATTAACATATTGCTTTATCAGCTTACTTATTAATGTTTGTCAAGAAATTCCCTTTTAATCACTCATTCTTTCTGTCAAGAGTGGTTGCTCTGATGGTAAGCAACCCCCACTTCCAATCGAGAGGTTGTGAGTTTGAGTCTCTCCAAGAGCAAGCTGGGAAGTTCTTGGAGGTAAGGATGCCGGGGGTCTATTTGGAAACAGCCTCTCTACCCTAGGGTATGGGTAAGGTTTGTGTACATACTACCCTCCCCAGACCCCACTAAGTGGGATTATACTGGGTGTAAACAAAACAAACATTCTTTCTGTCCTAATTTACGTGACACTCCGTTTTTCAAGATTCAAATTTTAGTTTTGAACGTGTATTTATACATAAATCTGTTAAGTTTTTTGAAATAAAATTTATATATCTAGAAGCTACAGTACTATAAATAACAATAGTTAATAATTCATAATATATAAAAGGCATGTTGAACAAATTGTACAAATGTTTTTTATCCAGTTATTACTCCTTTCCGGAGCAAGGGCAAACAATTATCAGTGACTCCTCAATAACTTCAAGTTACTCCAAAAGGGGAGAGATTAGAAATGATAGATCTACCAATATAGTATTATGTTTCTATAATTACCTGTCATTTCTTTCATTGCGGTCATCTGATTATCTGGTTGTTATTTGAGCTGCTCTTATATGGCTTCTCACTGCTTTTCTGGTTTTTTTCCTTTAGTGTGGTGCTTATGTTTTTCTAAGCCAATAGTCTATTGGACACAACCTTTCTATCTTTATAAGGTAGAAGTAAGGCTACATACACACTACCCTCCCCATTACGTGGGATTATACGAAGTTAGTTATTGTTGTTTTAGGAGAGAGCCAGCAAGCAAAACTAAAAATGGAAATAGAACTGAAACACTTGCATCTTAAGTCCATTTTCCAAGGCTCATTTCTGGTATTTACCCAACTTTTCTTCAATGTAATTTATTTGAATCGCAATGGAAAAAGGTACTCGTAAATAGAAAAAAGTTACTAGTAGAATTAGGGGTGTTAATAGTTTGGTTTGACCAGTTATTTTATAAAATTAGTAGCATACCAATTTTTGGGTTATTCTATTATGCATAGCTAACATTAGACTTTTTAAAATCGTTCCAATCATGTCGATTTCTCTTCGGTATCGGTACGGTTCGGCAGGGGCGGCCCAAGAAGATTGATGGCCTAAAGCCAATTTTTAATCTGGGGGCTTTCAGAAGGAAAAACAAATTCATCTACATTTTTAATTGAAGTCTATTTTTAGCTTTTTAAGATGTAAAATTATTAATAGTTTCTTTTATAAATATTTTAATCTCTCCTAAGATATTGTTGATCTTAGATAATAGAACCAGATTCAAGAACTTTATAACTTGATATCGAAATAATTTTTGATGTTCTAATATAGTTGTTGAAACGCTTGAAACTTGATGGGGTAAAAAAAGGAAAAAAAGAATGCGCAATATAGTTTTATCTAACGGTACTCTTCACTCTTATTTTTTATAGAAAAAATAAAACTCTTTTCTTTGTACAGAGAATAATATAACTTATCTAGAACTTAAGCTTTTTTGTAGAAACCAAGAAGAGAATATAAGAATGTAGTACCCGTTTTCTGATGAGAAAGATAAAAAATAAGACTTGGACTATTGAAGATACCAAAAAACGGATTCTAAAAGTTTATTACACGTTTTTATTGAGAAATGTAAAAGGAGAATAATAATATAGGTACCTCACTAATGATGTCAATCGTAAAATTTATATAATGAGAAGTTTTATATTCGTGACAAGGGTTTAGGTGGAGTAATTCTCTTTCTCCAATTTTTGCTTAAACGGTTACATCAATACCAAATTAAAAGTTATCTTTACTTTTTATAAATATATTTTTTATTTTTTTATTTTAACATATCTAGTATATTTAGGCCCTACCTCTAAAGATTGTTGTGAGATATATATAATCCAACTTACCTTAATTAAATATTTTGGGTTCGAGTCATGTGGTTAAAACAAATCCTGTTAAAATGTGTTCTCTCTTTTACTAGGCCTTACGCGGTACGAATCTATATTAATCGGGGTCTCAATACAAAACGAGTAGAAAAGAAAAAGAAAAATTTGGGGCCCTAAAACCTTTGCTTTAGTGGCTTGACCCTTGGGCCGCCCCTGCGGTTCGATTAATTTTCAGTATTTTTTAAATATTATGTAAAAGTCACTAGTAGAAGTAGAATGCAATAACATATATTCTTTTATAGAACGTAACAAAACTCTCTAGACATTTTTACTATTTAAAGGGTGATGAATTAAAAAAATGAAAGATGGCTAGAGTATAGATTTATCAAATATTTTGCAACAATGTAAAAGAAATCAAGAAAAGCCAAAAAAAAGATAAATCACACGAGTAGAAAGATATTAACCAAGATAGGACTCAAGAATAAAAGTCCATAAAAGATTAAGGGTGTGTTTGGTATGAAGGAAAATATTTTCTGGAAAATATTTTTCAATTTTCCCATGTTTGGTTGCCTT